>PVIY010005364.1:0-61634 GCA_004026745.1 Myrmecophaga tridactyla | reverse complement strand
CCCAGGTAAGTTGCACTCTGAAATCATAGTCTCAGTTGCCCTCCCATCTTTTCGCTAACTTTTCCTTGGAGCAGGGCTAAACTCAATCTATCTTACTCTGCCATGTTCCTGGAACCCCGCCTCTATTGTGGTTTTTGATTGTGATGTATTATTAATATTCCTGCTTATTAAATTTAAAATATCTTATTAGAGAAGTTGTGAGTTTACATAGAAATCATGTATAAAATACTAGATTCCCAAATACCACCCCAATACCAACACGTGCATTGGTGTGGAAAGTTTGTTACAATTGATGATGACACTTTATTTGTAATTCTACTATTTTCTTTGGGGGAGTGCATGGTCCAAGAATTGAACCCGGGTCTCCCGCATGGAAGGTAGGCATTCTAACCACTGAACTATCCGTGCACCCTGAAATTCTACTATTTTTACAGTAATTACATTTGATACAATTAATGAAAGATTATTAAAGTGATACTGTGCTGGTATGAAGCTTGTGTGTACTACAGAAAATTCATGTTCTTTAACCCTGATTCAATATTATTTGGTGGTATCTTTTTTATTACGTTTTTTTCATGGAAATGTGACAAATTAAATTGTGTTTGGGACCTTTTGTTAATTTTTTATTGTGAAAAATAACATATACAAAACAGCAATAAGTTTCAAAGCAAACTGCAACCATTAGTTATGGAACAGATTTCAGAGTTTGGTATGTGTTACAGCTACACAATTTTAGGTTTTTCACCTTAGCTTCTCCAAGACACTGGAGACTAAAAAAAATCAATATAGTGATTCAGTAGTCATTTAACTCATTTGTCAAATCTTATTTTCTCTGTTATAACTCCACCTTCTCTTTTGAATTTTTCCCAGTCTTTAGGAATATTCAGGCTTTGGTCATTCTAACTTTTTCATGTTGGAAATTGTTGTCAATAATATGGGCTAGGGGGATGGAATAAATTGATGTTCTGGAAAATATGGCCCCGTTGTGTTTCAGGACTTTCTGGCCTAGGAACTCATATAAAGTTTGTAAGGTTCTGGAAAGTAATCATAGTGCATGGAACCTTTGTGGAATCTCAGATAGAGCCCTAGGTGTTCTTTGGGGTTGGCAGGAATGGTTTAGCTTGGGTTTTGGTAAACCATGGTAAATAGCATTAGCTAGCTGAAGCTTGCATAAGAGGAGCTTCCAAAAAAGCCTCTTGACACTATTTGAACCCTCTTGGCCACTGATACCTTATTTTGTGCATTCCTTTTCCTCCTTTTGGTCATGTAGGCATTGTAATTCCCATGATGCAAGGAACAGAATCAACCCTGGGAGTTATATCCCACGTTGTCAAGAAGACTCTCACCCCTGGATATCATGTCTCATGTGTGTGTGGGGGGAGTAAAGAATTTACTTGCATATTTGGGCATAGAGAGAGAGAGGCCCCTTTGGGCAACAAAAGAGTTGCTCTGGAAGTAACCCTTAGGTATAACTATAGGTAAGCTTAGGTTCACCAGTATATAAATAAACATCACAAGGGCAAGCCTAAAGACCAAGTGTTTGGTCTATTGACTTGGGAGTCCCTAATGTTTGAGACAGTATCAGGGGTTTGCTTGGTGGTAAAGTTTAATAGTTCTATATTTTTTCACCCTTTCCTCAAAGGACTTTGCCAATACTTGTTGATTATTGCTCAACATACTCTGGGATGCAACCTGGCATTATATTAAGCTATACAGAATTACAAGGCCTAATTCTCATTCTGAGTTCCACATGTTTGGGTTGGTTAAATGATTTATACAGACAGGTTGAGTTAGATTATGTGCCAAATAAAATTTAGGTTTTGGTTGAAATAAACTTGTCTTCCTTTGTTCTCATAGAGTAGATGAAGTTCTAAAATTCAGACAATGTTCTCTTAACCCTGTGTTCTGATTTACCTTAGTCCCAACTCAATTGACTTCATTCTTATCTCTAATTGAAGCCTGACCCATTTTTTCAATTTCTTTAACAGTTGTTGAATGCAGCAATGCTGTTTTGCAGACCTGCAGAACTCCTTCTCTGAGTCTTAAGTATCAAACAAGTAACCAAAATTCTGGGGAAATATCAAGTTATACATGTATAGCATAGCACCTCAAAATCTAGAAATAACAATCATAGCTCTGGACTAAACATGACTGCTATAAGAGCTTACAGTATAGGCCCCAATTTTCTCATAATTACTCTCTAAATGTGACCATACAATATTTTCTCTTTTGTTTCTGGCTTATTTTGCACCACATAATGTCCCCTAAGTTCATTCATATCATTACATGCCTAATAACTTTGTTCCTTTTTGCAGTAGCACAATATTTGACCACAGCTTGACATTCTCCTTCTCAGTCAGTGTATCCTTCAGCCACCTCCATCCATTGAGCATCATGATAAGGTGGTTTCCATGGAGATGTATCTCTGCCCATTCAAAGTGGGTCTTAATCCACCTAGTGGAGTCCTTTAAGAAGGAAATATTTTGGAAAATGCTTAAGAACCAACACAGAGATATTTTGTTATGCAGAAAGAAAATGCCCATGGGGAAGCTGATGGACAACAAAAGCCAAAGGACCAGCAGATGCCAGCTATGTGCCTTCCCAACTGATAGAGGTGTTCTGACCCCATCAACATTTCTTTAGTCAAGGTACCTTTCCCTGGATGCCTTAGTTTGGACATTTGTGTAACCTGAAACTATAAACTGGTGAATTAATAAATTCTCTTTATAAAGGCCAACCCATTTCTGTATATTGCATTTCCAGTAGCATTAACAAACTAAAAGAGAGATTTTGGTACCAGAGAAGTGGTGTGCCAGTTTGAAATATCAAACATTTTGGAATAGCTTTTTAAATGGATAAGGGGAAGATTTTGGAAGAATTGAGATGTATTTGATTAAAAAGTCTGAATTGCTTTGAAAAGACTGTTGGTAGAAATATAGACTCTAAAGATAGTTCTGATAAGGACTCAGAAATAATGCATGTGTTATTGCAAACTGGAAGGTAAGTGATCCTTCTTTTAAAGTGGCAGAAAATTTGGCAAAATTGACTACTGGTGTTGGACGGAAGGCAGAATTTAAAAGTTGTGAGACATGGTACTTAGCTGAAGAGATTTTCAAACTAAGTGTGGAAAATGCAGTCTGGCTTCTCCTTGAAGCTTATAGTACAATATGATAGGAAAGAGATAAGCTGAAAGTAGAAATATTTGGTATAAGGGAACCAGAAATTGATACACTTGAAAATTCTGGTCTTCCAGAAAGTGATACCCCAGAGAATAGTGCCTCACATGAGGTTTTAACCAAACATGGAACAAGTCAGTCCTTTCAGAAAAAGCCAGGATTGGAAATGGAATTATCTAGGAATTATTTGTGGAAAATTTTATTGTTTGATGGATTTGATCCCTGTGATCCCTGTGTGCTATATGGAAAATCAACACATTTTTTTGCAAGATCTGGACTAAATGTGACAGATTGAAGGAAAAATAACTTCAAAGGCAGAACCATGGAAGCTAAGGTCTGAAGCCAGGAAATGTCAAACCAGGAGAGTGGACAAATTCCTGCACTTCAATAGGTGTGTTTGCTCTGAAGGCAGAGGGTGGGCCTTCTGCTTCAATATTCAGGAAGAGTTTTGGCACCCGAATCCTTGGAGAAGGTGAAACACATACCTTGGGGATTGGAGAGAGCCTTGCTGCCACCCAATTGTTTTCTGAGGGGGTTGACCATGTGCCCCAGACATGGAAGAGGGCCTAGGTGTGGACTTGATGCTTGGAGAGGGTGGAGCTGAGAAAAAAGTGATCAACACAATGTTCACCAAGGTTGCAGTCCTCACCCCAGTGTTTGGAGAGAACAGGGCCTCTGCATAAGCCCTTGGAAAGGGTGGGACTGCAGCCTTCTCAAGCCCCATGTATAATTGACTCTCAGACCTTGAGTAACAATGGAGTGTTCCCTGCAGGGCTTTACAACTGTTTGGGTCCAGTGATTCCTGTTTTCCTTCTAATTTCCCTCTAGGGCAAGGGGATCATATATCCTATGACTATTCCTCCTTTGTATACTGGCAGCAGATAACTTGTTCTGAGTTTCACAGGGCAACAGCCAGAGGAGAGTTTTGCCTTAGGACAGACCATCACTGTACCTTGCCTTAAACAGATGTTGTACTGTGTGCCAGTTTCAGTCTGTGGTGGACCCCAGAAAAGCCATGTCCTTTAATCCTCATTCAATGTTTCTGGATGAGAGCATTTTGATTGTTCTCATGGAGATGTGACCCACCCAATTGTGGGTGGTACCTTTTGATTAGATGATTTCCATGGAGATGTGTTTCCACCCATTGAAGGTGGAGTTGCTTACTGGAATCCTTTCAAAGAGAAAACATTTTTGGGAGAGTCCCTTTCTGTAGAGCCACAAAAAAAACCAGCATACACTGCCATGTTCGCCATGTGCCCTTCCAGCTGAGAGGGAAATGTTGAATGTCATCAGCCTTCTTGAACCAAGATAACTTTCCCTGGATGCCTTAAATTGGACATTTCTATAGACTTGTTTTAATTGGGGCATTTTCTCAGCCTTAGAACTGTAAACTAGCAACTTATTAAATTCCCCATTTTAAAAGCCATTTCATTTCTGGTATACTGCATTCTGGCAGCTAGCAAACTGGAACATACTGGTTTTGAATTTGTATTGTTGTTGAAATGGTTTAAGTTTTGTGATATTGTAATGGAATGAATGTATCTTGTATATGGGAAGAACATGTCTTTTGGGGGTCCAGGGGTTGGAATCTGCTGGTTCAAAACTGCTTTGTAAAGTCATGTTCTTTAATCCTGATACAATATTGTTGCATGAGATCATTTTTATTAAGTTGTTTCCATGAATATGTGACCAACCCAGTTGTGGGTAGGACCTTTTCATTAGGTAGTTGTTTTGTTTGCTAGCTGCTGGAATGCAATACATAAGAGATGGATTGGCTTTTAATAAAAGGGGATTTATTTCATTAGTTCTTCAGAGGAAAGGCAGCTAACTTTCAACTGCAGCTCTTTCTTATGCAGGAAGGACAGGGTGATCTCTGCTGGCCTTCTCTCCAGGCCTTTGGTTTGCAACAACTTTCCATGGAGTGATTTCTTTCTGCATCTCCAAAGGCCTGGGATGAGCTGTGAGTGCTGAGATGAGGTATGCTGAGCTGCTTTGGCTGTGCTACATTGAGCTCTCTCATTTAAGCACCAGCCAATTAAATCAAACATCATTCATTGCAGCAGGCATGCCTCCTCACTGACTGCAAATGTAATCAGCAACAGATGAGGTTCACATGCCATTGGCTCATGTCCACAGCAAGAGAACTAGGCACTTCACCTAGCCAAGTTGATATTTGAATCTAACTACCACATGCCCACCCCTTGTCAACTTGGCAATGACATGCATCACCTTAAACAATGTTAAAGTGCAAAAAATTCTCTTCTAGCTGTAGACCTATGAATCTCAAAACAAGTTATCTGATGCCAGTATGTAAAAGAGGGACAGTCACAGGATCCATAGGGAGAAATTGGAAGGAAAACCTGCAGGGCAAACACCATTGGATTTCAAAGTCTGAAAGTCATTTATCCTTCAGCTTTAGAAAGTGGCAGTCCCATCCTTTCCAAGGGCCTATGCAGTGGCCTGCCTCTTTCTGAATCAACCACAGGACACATTGAGGAGAGCACCTTTTTCTCAGCTCCACCCTCTCCAGTCATTGGGGCCACACCTGGGCTCTCTGCCATTTCTGGGGCACACGCTTAACCCCTCCATCTGGTGGCAGCCAGGCTCTCCCCAGTCCCCAAGGAGCATACTGTACCTTTTCCAAGGCCTAAGGAGACACAACTCTTCCACTGCAATGAGGTGGGAGACTCATCGTCTCCATGTATATGGGTGGTTCCACTCTCCTGGCCAAGCTTTCTTGACTTCAGACCCAAGCTTCCATGGTTCTCATTCTGCAATCTCCAATTTGTCCCTTTTGTGTCTCCCTTTGTCCAGATTGGCAGTGATTCCATTTACACCAACAGTCTCTTCAAGCACTCCAGGACTTCTCCATCATTCTCTTCTCAGTTCCTCCCAAATCTTCCCCTTATCCATCAAAAAAACTGGTCCAACATTTCTGGTGTTTGCAAACTGCAGCAGCACCCCACTTCTCCAGTACCAAATCAGTTTTAGTTTGCTAGCTGCCGGAATGCAATATACCAGAAACAGAATGGCTTTTAAAAAGAGGAATTTAATAAGTTGCTAGTTTACAATTCTAAGGCTGAGAAAATGTCCCAATCAAAACAAGTCTATAGAAATGTCCAATCAAAGGCATCCATCCAGGGAAAGACACCTTGGTTCAAGAAGGCCGATGAAGTTCAGGGTTTCTCTCTCAAGTGAGAAGGCACATGGTGAACACATTCAGGGCTTCTCTCTGCTGGGAGAGCACATGACAAATACAGCATCATCTGCTATCTTTCCCTCCTGGCTTCCAGTTTCATGAAGCTCCTCAGGAGGCGTTTTCTTTCTTCATCTCCAAAGGTCGCTGGCTCATGGACGCTCTGCTTCGTGGTGCTGCAGCATTCTCTGCTCTCCCCAAATCTCTTTCATTCTCCAAAATGTTTCTTCTCTTATAGGACTCCAGAAACTAATCAAGACCCACCCAAATGGGTGGAGACATGCCTCCACCTAATCCAGCTTAAGAACCACTCTTGATTAAATCACATCTCCAGGGAGATGATCTAATTACAGTTTCAAACATACAATACTGAATAAGGATTAGAAGAAATGGCTGCCTTTGCAAATGGGATTAGGATTAAAACATGGTTTTTCTAGGGTACATACATCATTTCAAACTAGCACAGTGGTTACATGGAATTGTATCTCTTCCCATTCTACATATAAAGTAATCCACCCTCTGGAGTCCTTTAAGAAGGAAGCATTTTGGAGAAAGCCTCAGAGCCAACACGGAGACATTTGGAGATGGACAATGAAAGTGCACCTGAAACCAAAAGCCAAAGGACCAGCAGACACCAGCTACATCACTTCCCAGCTGATTGAGGTGTTTGGGACCCAATGATCTTTCTTGAGTCAAGGTATCTTTCCCTGGATGCCTTAGTTTGGACACTTTTATGGCCTATAACTGTAAATGTAAATTCCCTTTTGCAAAAGCCAACTATTGTCCATAGTTCATGTAGGGATATTTATTCCTTGTATTTCTGCCCTATTATTGTTTGTCATGCATGTCATTATTTTATTACTCAACTACCCACACAGTGGATAAAGGGGGTGTCAATCACAAGATTTTTACAATCACATGATCACATGATAAATCTATATATCTCTACAGTCATATCAAAGGTCAATGCTACTGTAACACATTTCAGCAATTTCATGTATTTACTTCTGGCTATTCTAATACACTAGAAACAAAAAATAAATATTTATATAATGAGTCAGTCATCATAATCATCCGTTATTTCCTAATTTCTCAATTACACCTCTTCTTGCATTTGATTATTCTCTAAATCTTCAGGGTTATCTAGGCAGTGACAATTTAAAGTTCTTCGTGTTGGAAAGGGTTGTCAAGCTTATGGGGTAGGGGAGTGAAAGTCGTTGTTTTTGGAGAGACTGTACATCTGGGTTTCAGGGCTTATCTGGCATAGGAACAATCTGGAGGCCTTAGGTTTCTGAAAAAATAAACTTACAAAGTAAAAAAATTATATATAGAGCCTAAGGTATTATTTATGGCTTTCAGGAAGACTTTTATTTTGGGTATTGGCATACTGTGGAAATTTGCAATATCTGGCTGAAGCTCACATAACAGTAATTTCCAAAATGACCTCTTGAGTCTATTTGAAGTCTCTTAGCTTCTGACACTTTATTTTGTTCCATTTTTTTTCCTCCTTTTGGTCAAGAAAGCATTTAGAGAGAGACGCTAATCTGAGCAACAAAAGAGGTATAATTGTGTCTAAGTGTCATCCCAAAACAACCTCTTTTGTTGCTCAGATTTGTCTCTCTCTCTAAATCAATTCTGCAAATAAATTCACTACATCTCCCCTGTATGGGACTTGACTCCCAGGTATGTAAGTCTGTCTGGCCATGTAGGATATGACTCCCAGGAATGAGCCTGGACCTGCCATTGTGGGATTGAGAATGCCTTCTTGATATTGCAAATTTCCACAGTATGCCAATCCCCAAAATAAAAGTCTTCCTGAAAACCATAAATAATACCTTAGCTCTATCTATAAATTTTTTATCCCATTCAGATATTGAACTGAGGTTTGAGTTTTCAGCCCCTCAGGGCTATGGGAGCAGACTTCCAGTCACTCCATCCCCCTAACTTGCATGGTCGCTATGGTTTCCATGTGATTGGTGGCTTGAGTTTCCTGGCTCAGACCATCTTAACATGATGCCAGCTCACATCCATGGCACTCAAATGCCTACAACTAATTCAGCCCTAGATAAGTGACATCTTTCTGCCCAGATCCTCCCCTTGAGAGTTTTATCTCCTGTGGATGGCTGCCTTATGGCATTTGGGCCTGCTTTAATGCTGTGCCTCAGCCAGCTCCCTGAGTGTTTTTTTTATTGGCCTGAGAAATCTAAGCACTTAGTCAAAACTCTCCATGTCCAAGAGCATTTTTCCCCATTGCAGCAGTCAAAATTAACAGGGGATGCCCTGAGTGAAAGAGTGCATGCACTTTCCTGGTCCCCAACAGCAAACCAAGGATGCCTCCTTTTTTTGTTGTGATTGGATGATAAATTTTGGCAGTTTCACTTAAAACTGTGTCTTGGGTAGCCCCATAAACTTCCAAGGGAGCAATAATTCATAAGCCTCCTACAAGCAAATCTCCATAAGCCTTATCTGATACCCTTTAAAGCAACAAAAATGTTGGCCACAAAATGGCACTCTTAATTGACAAATGATTTAAAAGTTCCTGCTAGCAAGCTTAGCAAATGTATTCCTCTGTGCTACTCTATTGCTTTGCCTCCTTTATAAAAAACCTAAGCCTTTGATTCCTCTAATCACTTCTAAAGTGGTGTCATAAGTGTTTCATGTCTGTTTGTTAAGTAATATATTTAGTATGTTAAATATTTAATGCCTGTTTGTTAGCTGATGTGTTCAATCTAAATATTAATTGGGATGTTCTTACATTTATATTAGTCAGATGTTCATAACTGGTTACTAATTACAGAAATTCTTTTAAAAAGGGAAACTTTGGGCTGTATTAAAAATTGAAAAAAAATTTATGAGCTGTGGTAATTAGATTCAGGTGTCAACCTGGCCAGGTGACGGTGCCTAGTTCTTTTGCTGCGGACATGAGCCAATGGCATGTGAATCTCATCTGTTGCTGATTACATCTACAGTTAGCTAGGAGGCATGCCTGCTGCAATGAATGATGTTTGATTTAATTGGCTGGTGCTTAAATGCAAGAGCTCAATGTAGCACAGCCAAAGCAGCTCAGCATATCTCATGTCAGCACTCACAGCTCAGCTCAGCCCAGGGCTTTGGAGATGCAGAAAGAAATCACTCCATGGGAAGTTGTTGCAACCCAGAGGCCTGGAGAGAAGGCCAGCAGAGATCGCCCTGTGCCTTCCCATGTAAGAAAGAACCTCAGTTGAAAGTGAACTGCCTTTCCTCTGAAGAACTATATGTTTTTAACTAAATAAATCCCCTTTTATTGAAAGTCAATCTATCTCTGGTGTGTTGCATTCTGGCAGCTAGCAAACTAGGATGTGAACCTATAAAAAGGTTTTATTTCTGTAACATACTCTGGCCTCAGTGTGATTTAAAGTAAAAATACTACTATTATAGTTAAAGTTAAAGATATTACAGTTAAAATTGTTCTGCAAACAGTAAAAATGGAATCAATCCTTTACTTGTTCCTCTCAAAAAAATACTTAATAAAATGAATCTAATAGTTAAAAATAGTTGAGAGAAAAGCATAAAACTCTCAAAACTCCATGGCCCTTACCTAAAACTTTCAAACCCCCAAAGCTTGATATCATTCTGTCTGTGCAACCAATTGATGTTTTCCTAGATTTAAACTTGTTACAAACTCAATGAATTCGGTATATTTCCCAAAACTTAATTGTCAATGTACTTTTAAAGTTCTTCATAAGTTTAAAATATTATAAGAATAGAAGAAATTGAATGATGGATTTTTAAATTGAACAAATGCAATTTTATCCTGCTTAGGTATGTTCTCCTTAGGAAATCAAACAAGTTTAATGAAAATATAAATGAATTTTTTATCACTTTAATTACCAAAATATTAAGAAATCTGGTTTTTGCCTACTTGGCCATTTATTACCTCAGTATATAAAAAGTCTAAAATTATAATGAATTTGTTAATGTTAGTCAAGAATATTACTGTTAATAAATGCTGTCATAAGTACAGAAAACCTAATTCTTGGCTTAAAATAGTTTATATTGTATTTAGAATATGCTTGTACCAGGGCATAGTGCAAAAAAGTCATAATAGAGAAATAAAAATGCTGGAAAATTTTAAAAAGCAGACAAATAAAAAATGACCTAAGAAGTCCTCATAGAGATGACATTTGTAAAGCCTTTAAATAATAAAATAGCATTTAAACAAATAGAACTCTAAACTAGTTTTCAGAAACTGGAACTTAATTCTGTAAATTAACACATTTCTGGCATTATTTTGCAGTTGACAATATTGTTAAGAAAAATTTTGTTTTTTGCTAAGTTGAACTGAAACATTTAAAATATATTATAATCATTTATGTGTTCTAAGTATAAAGTATATAAGTGTCTGGCCATGTTCTAAACCCAAACATAAATTTCTTCTCTTCTTCCATTACTTTATAAATCTCTGGCTTTTCTTCACTCCATAAATACTATTATTATAAGAAAATATACAGGGTCAAAAGTTTTATAAATGTATTATCAGATTTTTATAATTATATGCAGTTTAAATAAATAAAAACTATAGGTGAAATGAATGCAGAAGGTAATAGAGAGTTTAAAGAAAATGGATTTTGTTTGTTATAGTCATTGTGGACTACAAGCCCTAAATGGATAAAAAAAAAAGTAATAGAGAGTTGAAGGAGATGAATCTTATTTGTTATAGTCATTTTTAATTATAAGTTCCGAATGATTGTGGAAAGTTATAAGGAAAAAAGTTATGCAAATAAATTCCATATGTCATAGAATAATTGTAAAGAGTTATAAAGAAGTAGTTTATGAAAGTGAATTCTGTCTGCCATAATCAGTACTGGCCAGAATTTAATATGACTGTTTATCATACATTTCAAAAAAGGAAAGCTTTTGTGTTAAGCTAAGTATTCATATAAAACTAAAGTTTTCTTTGTGTTCTATTAACATGGATTGTTAGTATGCCCTTAATATAAAGTATTTTTAAAAACAATTTTTCTTAATCATCCAAATACTGTGTCTGAAATGTTTTACATCAGAATAATATCCTTATTAATGTTTATGCTGACATTATCCTTTATTTCAGAAGACATTTTCTCACTGTTAGGAAAAAAACTGTTAAAAATAATTTATTCTTTCACCTTGTATAAATAAGGTGCTAAGGTACTAAAGTAACATAACCTATTGCATAAGAAGTATTTGAGACATATTACAATGGTCAAAAAAATTTTTCTATCTTGTTACTAATTAAAGTAAATAAAATATTCATATATTTGAACATTCTATAAATTCCTAAAAGTGTGACAATATTCTCACTATCAATTTATTTCCTGATACTAATCTATATGATGTTAAGCAATGGTATGGTGTTATTAATCATGGTTTTAATTATTTTAAAAAGGCTACAGATCATAGAAACAGGCAAACTGTCAGTTGCACTGCTTTGCTCTAATACTTTTCTAAAAATATATGTGCTCAACTTTAAAAGAAAAGTTAAACAAATATGTATATTATATTTTATCTGTTAAATAACATAACTCTGGTAAATGTGTAAAAATATAATAGAACAAAACCTCTGCTATAATTTCTTAATATAAAATAACTCTCTAGTGTTTTATTTTGTCCAAAATTTGCACTATCTAATTTAATCTGTCTAGTGAATTAAACAACCTAATTCAGCATTATTTAATATGGAACCTGTAATAAGGAACAAAATCCTGATGTTTTGGTAAAATTAATGTTTTATACTCTGCATTTCAAAGTATTTGAGGCAAAAAAATTTAAAAAAAAAAGTCTGCAAAGTCCCTTGGGGGACTTGGAAAAATAAAACTATTAGGAATTCCTCAGGTAGCCAAGGCCTGAATTTTAAGGCTTGCCTTCATAAAACTTATTTCTATAATAGTAAATTAAACCTACTTAGAATTAGTGCCTAAGAACCATCTCCAGAAAATCTCTGCTATTGGTCAAATGTGGTCTCTCTCTAAACCAAACTCTGAACTTCCCCCCAAAGTGGACATAATTTCCAGGAATACAAACCTGGCACTGGCAGCATGTAAGATAACTGTTCCTGGCATCACAGAACATAGCTGGCCCTGGCACTGTGAGACATAATCTCCAAAGATAACCCTGGCCCTGACATGAAAAAATTGACCAAAAGGGTGAAAAGAAATAATTTTGATGGCTAAGTGATTTCAAATTGAGTTGAGAGGTTATTCTAGGGGTTACTATTTTGCAAACTGCCACCATACAGCAAACCCAAACTAATAATGTTTCTAGAAACCCTAAAATGTGTCTAATGCTTTATAAAATTTTACTTATTAAGTTTATTTTTCAGAAACTTGAAACCTCCAAATTCTTCCAATGCCAATAAAAGCTTTAAAACCTGAAGATGCTGAACTCTCCAAAAAAACAAGTAGCTTCATCATTCATCCCTTTGTCTTTCTCTCAAATTTTCTTTCATTTTTCTCCACACTTTTATGAGTTATACTGCTCCCCAGCATCAGGCCCTTAATTATCCTCCTGATAATTTTCCTCCTAGACCCTGCCTCTTACAATGTCTGTGTAGGTTTATTCACAGGTGAACCGCAGCCATGACCAAACAGCATAATTCTAAAATCATACTCCTGCTACAACAGAAATTTGAAAATCTACTCCTGTCACAGCAAAAAAATCACTATCAGTCAGTTCCAGCAGAAGAAGCCCCTGAACCCAATTAATAATGCCCTGGCTCAACTCGAAGGAATTTCCTCCCCCAACTTCACCTGGACTGGGCAGGAAGTAGCCACAAAAAAGAACATGACATCCCTGCTCCTTCTAAAAATTGCTTCAAGTTAAGCTAAGGTATCCTCCCAAACCTAACACCAGACACAAATCAATTTTATTAAAATAAAAAGGCAGGAATGTCAGGACTCAGAAAATAAACGACATGCAAAATGAATTCTGTGGCATGGGGGCCCCTTCAGTTTCTCTCCCTCAGCAGCTTCTCTGACAGGACTTAATGTGTCAGCAAATAGACAAGCATGAATGTGCCAACACCCCACCCACCAGAGGCCAGACCAGATAACCATGAGTATGAAGTCATGATCTGCACCAGCCTGATATCTTCTTGTGATCCCTGCAGCTGCACATCACTGCTCACCCCTCTTGGCATGCTTTTTCCTTTAAAACTGCATGCTGTCAGAAAGAGAGCTGGAGCCATTTTTCTTTCCTTTTGCTGGCAGATTTCACTGGCCCTCACCTGCCTCCTCTCCCTTTGCTCTCACTCTGTTTGCTTTCTCTCTCATTAAACCTATTAAGCTTTGATTCCCTGACTCATGTGAATTCTTCAATGACTCCATGCCTAACAGGTATCATAGATTAGGGAGTCCCATTGAAGAGAACCCATAGGTTGTAATATTAACATTGATTTGCCATAAATCAGGTAACAATCTCCATTTTCCAGATTTCTTTGGAATTACAAAAATAAGAGTATTCCAGGGGCTTGTAGATGGTTCTATATGCCCTGCTTTGAGTTGCTCTTTAATAAGCAGTTGAGCTTGAATTAACTTCTCCTCTTTTAACAGCCAATGCTCCATCCAAACAGGCTTGTCAGTTAGCCACTTTAAGGGTAGAGGAGGAATATGAGCAGTGACCACTTGAAAAAGGTTTCATATGGATGGTTAAATTCCATTGAGTCAATAAGTCTCTTATCCATAAATTTAGGGGTACTGCCAAAATATATAGCTGAATATGTCCGATTTGCTTATCAGCTCCTTAGCCCTGTAATATTTTTAAGCTCTGCATGCGAGTTTGTGGTAAAAAGATTTATTTTAAATAATTCGGATGAGGGAGCAATTGGCCTAATAATCCTGTAGGGGTTGAAGTAGTGGGAAATAAAAATAGGAAGTTGGGGATCTTTATGACTTAACCTTTTAAAACAGTGAGATGATTCATTTTTCTTATATATCCAAGGACATGATAAAGTTAACGTAAAGTACAAGAAGTTATTTTGATAACACAGATTTTCTGCTTTCTACACTGATTATTTAAAGAAGACATTTATAACTTTTCATTAGAATAGACTAACAGTCAAAGAAAGCTCTGTAATTTTAACAGAGAGAAAACCAAATGTTAGCCTTGCATCATTATATTATTTGATACTAAAGCTTTCAAAAATTTTGTAAATGTCAGACATGGAGTCACTAAGGATTCCACATGAGACAGCAAGTCAAAGTAAAGAAACAGATTTATTAGGGAAGAAGCAGAAGGAAGCCACTGACACAGAGGTCTGTGGGATTTGGGAAAGTAGCCTCATCCCCCTTCTTAGGGGGCTGCCTCTTAAAGAAAAAATCATGCCATCAAGACCATACTATCAAAGGGACTGGTTGACTTAGGGAATGATGGATTGTTGAGGTACCAGCACACTCTTCTCCTTTGATGTTCACCTGCAGGTATCAGGCAGAGTGAGGCACTGTTAAGGAAGGGTGTTATCAGTAGAAATAGATTATGACTATATTTCTAGTTATGTGGGATGTCTTCATTCACCATTTGCAGGATACAGCACCAACCAGTATGGGTAATTAACTCATATCTGGATTCCTGGACCTGCCAAGGAAACTGAGGGAGGGGGAAACTGAGGGGGCTTTGTTCTGAGACTTAACATTCCTGCCTTTTTCTCTTAATAAAATTGAATGAAGATGGTGTTGAGTTTAGGTTAATGTCTTAGTGTAGCTTGAAGCAATTTTTGAAGGAGTAGGGGTGTTGTGCTCTTTGCATTAGCTACCTCCTGTGGATTGTGGGTGGAGCTGAGGAAAATTACTTTGAGCAGTGCAGAGGCATTATTGTTAGGGTTCGGGGGGTCTTTCATTGGCATGGGTTGATAACAATGTAGTCTTTGTGACAGGAGCAGGTCCATGGATTTTTGTTACAGCAGAAATATGTTTTCAGACATTGGGTTGGTTACAGCAGCTATTGATCTGTGAATAAATTGAGACTGACATTGTAAAAGCAAGGGGCTGAGAACAAAATAAGTAAAAGGATAATTAGGGGTCCAATTAGGGTGAGCAAGATGGTTTGTAAAGGAATAGAAAAGAATGAAAGTCTGAGAGAAAGTGTACTATCCAAGAAGAATCTGCATTTGTTAAACTATTTATCATTATGGCCAAATTTTCTTTAAATAGTTTTAATTTTGTCCTACTCAACCTGAATTGTTGATTTAAAAACAACAGTTTTCATTTAATATTGCACAGGTTCCTCCTGCAACTATGGTTAGGACATCTAGGGCTCATCTATTTTGTAATACCACTTTTGCTAAGTTATTTAAAGATTGTTCTTGTTCTTCTAGAGCTTCAATAGTGGCATTCCAAGATTGTTGCATCATCCAGGAAATATTTAGGATAGAGGCTTCTAACAGGGGTATGCCTATAAACAGGTAAAAGTTTCAATATATAGTGTGGCCTACTCCTGAGTTTTCTAGAATAAGATTGAAGCATCCACGAATATGATTTAAAGTTCTAGTGTTACTTGTTAGAAGTTTGTTTAGGTGAGTTTCAAGACAATAGCCAAGACTGGAAATTTGCCCTGAGGTAAACATTTCAGAAGGTGTTAAGATTTGGGCTTCGGGTGCTAATGTAACAATAGTACAGGTTCCTGTCCAATGTTCTGGAAGTAAAAAGTAAGGTACATTTCCACATAAAAAATAGTATCTTGTACCCACCATAGGAAGAGCTAAAGAGGGGTCCTAAAGCCAGACTCAGTGTCTATTAATAGGGAGGGAAACATACTGGGGGTTTTAGTTATATGACCTTGAGAAAAGTTTATCTTCACATAAAGGAGACTAGGAGGTTTTACAGGGGTTAAATTTCAGATGGGCTGGGCCATAACATAGCATACTGTGGAAAAAGATTTGGAGAACATTGTTTCCTTTTGGTACTCCAGGGAATGAGGCATTAGCTGGGCTTCTTGTTCTGTTGCAGGTTTTAGTTAGAAAAAAGTTGGAGTAGTAAAGAATTTGGTTTTGACAAGGTGTTAGTAAGAGGCTTTGGACATTTGACTGATTTGAAGGGATTTTGTCATGTGGCAAACAGGCTTCACAGCAGGCAGGTCTCTCCCCCCCTTCTCTTTCTTGTATGGCTGCCTCCTCTGTGGAAAATCCCCAAACACCCTCTCCTGACCTTCAGGAATGGGTGAAACTGCAGGCAGGTGAGATAAGACACATTCCTGGGATAGGGACCCCTCCTCTAACAGCTCATTGGCTTCTGTAACCCACTTCATGCCTTAAACTAACCAATTGTTTTTCCTTTAATACCACCAGTCACATATTAAGCTTACCTTATCTCTAGCATGTAATACAGTCTAGAAAAGCTAAAGTTGCCTTTTGTTCGGGGCTCAAACTTTTGAGGTGACTCAGCTGAGCCCCATGCACATGAGCTAATAAATCACTTGCTTTCCAAAGCTACAGACCCTTGGTCTCAGCCTGTTCTAATTTTGCAGAACATCCCTGGAGGCCTCTGGCCTTGTCCCTGTTTTTTGCACTACATTTCTGGGGGCTTGTCTGGGGTCTAAGTGACAGTGACATTCTCGCCTTCCTTGCCTGTGGCAGTGATGTCACCCAGACTGGAGGCCCAATCCAGCACCAGGATCTTCCCATCTTTTGGACTCCTAACCTCCCCAATCAGGAGCACTCATCACCACCACAGTGGTGATGAATCTGGGATGGTTTCAGGAACCAAGCATCAGGAGTACCTCCTGTCTGACTGGTAAGCACTTGGGTGTGTCAGGTTATCAGCTCACTCATAGAAGGCCAGGGGCCTGAGTAGAAGGGGGGCTTCCAAGATTCTCTGAGTACCAGTACTCTCCAAGTACCAGTCTCCATCCAGAAGACCAGGGGAAACAGAAGTCTTCAGATTCAGTTTCAGGAAGGGTGATATGGGAGGAATGTCGATTGAATATGTGTGACTGAGTGAGTGAATGGAAGTCCTGGGCCATTGGAACCGAGTACCAGGCTGCAAGTGAGTTTAGATTCTGCAAGTCTGTGGCAATCCTCATATGGTTAAGAGTGGGCAACCCCAAAAGGGGGTCTGGCTGGGGGGTTATACCAGACCACTAAAACCAAGAGACACCCAACATCCCTGCTAGGGGAGTGGACAGGCCGAACAAAGTGCTAGATTGTCTAAAATCCCTTTGTTGTTTGTCTGTAAATTCTTCCCCTAACTGTTGGCTCTGCCAATATGGGGGGGGGGGTGTGGGGAATCAAGTAAGACACTGTTGCAGTGCATGATATCCAACTTTAAGAAGGCTTTTACTGATGATTGGAGAGTCAAGCTGATCCTCTGTCAACTCAGGAAATTCTGTATGCTAGAATGGCCCACATTGGGGGTAGATTGGCCATCTGGGGAACTTTTGAGTTAGAGAAAGTGAAAGCAGTTTATAGTATAGTGTCAGGGATGCCTGGACACCCAAATCAGTTTCCCTACATTGCCACCTGGCTGGAGGTCACAAAGAAGAAGCCAGGGTGGATAAAAATTTGCCTTGATGGACAGTGCCATGTGTTTCTCACCCAAGTGGTGGAGAAGTCCCACAAGAAAGGAGGCAGCAAGTTCAAGGTCCCAGTTTTATCCATGCACCAGAAGAAGAAGAAAACCCCCTGCCTTCACACCACCAACACCTGCAGCCCTGCTGAGCTCTTGCACAGCAACCTTTGACCCCCCCAGCAGCCCATAGGTATCACCTGAGGCTCCGCTGAGCCCAACCATCCCTGGACCCCCTGAGCCACAGAAGCTGTGGCCCTAGCTGGATGCAGCTGCCCCACCCACAGCCACTCCCTTAATGCCTCTGAGAGACACCCGAGGACCTTCCTATGTCAGTGCCCAGGGAGACTTTCAGTAAGGGAGAAGAAACCTCATATATATTCCCTTCACTTCTACCGACCTGCTAAACTGTAAGAATCATATGCTATCCTACACTGAGAGGCCGCAGGTGATGATTGACCTGTTCCAGTCCATTGTCAAGACCCACCAGCCCACATGGTTCCACTGCAACCAACTACTTATAATTCTCCTCAGCACTGAGGAACATTGGTGTGTGGTAGTGGTGGCATGGAAGCACCTGGAGGAAATCACCCCCTGATTACACCTTAGACCCAGCCCAATATGCCACCTGCAGTTTTCCAAGAGAGGACCCAGAGTGAGGTTCAAACACTCACATGGAGTTGCAGTCCTTCCAATAGTTCCATGAGGCCTTACTCCAGGGCCTCCAGAAAGGCAACCAAAAGGCCACCAACGTGACCAAGGTTAAAGAAGTCTTGTAGAAGCCAGATAAGCCCCCAAGCGAATTTCTTGAGCAATTGATGGAATCCTTCCACCAATACACACCATTCAATCCTGAGGCCCCAGAAAGCCAGATGCTAATAAATCCCACTTTTGTAGGACAGGCAGCCCATGGCATTTGGCACAAGCTCCAGAAGCTAGTTGAGTTTGCAGGCATGAACACAAGTCAAATGATAGAGGTGGTCACAAAGGTATTTGTTGATCAGGACCAGGTAGAAGCTAAAGAAAGGAAGTGAGAGTTCAGGGAGAAAGCTCAGATAATTTGCTGCTGCCTTCAAGAAGCAGGACCAAGGGTCCCAATCGAGAACAACATAGTGAACCCACGTGCTCCTAGGTTGGAATCAGTGTGCTTATTGCAAAGAAGAGGGGTACTGGAAGATCGAGTGTCCCAATAAAACTGCCTCACTAGCAGGTAGAAGGAGGTGGGACACTAGCCCCAGACCTTGTCTGGACCCCAATACCATTGCTGTGGTTGCTGATGAACTCTCCAACTAGGACAGACCAGGGTTCATATTATTAGGCCCCCAGGAACCCATGGTTGACATGAAATTAGGTGACCAAACAATGAACTTCATGGTGGATACTGGTGCTGAACACTCTATCACACACAGCCCCTGGGGAATACTTGTCCATCTTCTGGCCAAATGAGAGACATTGTAGGTGCCATGGGTATAGTTTGAAAGAGGCTGTTCCTGAAAGCCAGAGAGTGCAGCATTAGGGGCCACTCTGTTTCACACCAGTTTCTGTATATGCCTGAATGCCCGCTGCCATTGTTGGGGTGAGACCTCCTCAGAAACCTGCATGTCCAGATTACCTTTGGCCCCAGAGGAAAAGCCTCACTAAAAATTAATGGCCCATAAAAAATCTGTCTTTAACTACACCTACAAGAGAAGAGTGGTGGCTACATGAAAAGCCCAAAATGGGAGGGGAAATTTCCCCTAACCTACCATTTCCAGACATACCAAGTATCTGGGCAGAGCATAACCCACCAGGCTTAGCTAAAAACAGCCCTCTGGTAATAACTGCTTTGAAACCCATGACATGCCCTGTGGCAGTATGACAGTACAGGATCCCTCAAAAGGCCCTCGAAGGGATTCAAAGCCATTTGGTGTAGCTAGAATCCCACTGAATCATCGGCCATGCACCTCTCCATGGAACACTCCACTGCTGTCTGTGATAAAGGCTCAAACTTGGGAATTCCACCCCATCCAGGACCTGTGAGCAGTTAATGCAGCCGCAGAAACCATCCATCCTGTGGTTCCAAATACATACACCCTCCTCAGCCTGGCCTTGGAAAAAAGCCAAATGGTTCTCTTATTTAGACTTAAAAGATGCCTTCTTCTGCATATGAATAGCCCCAGTTAGCCTGGAGATAGTTGCCTTCAAATGGGAAAGGCCCTTTAGGGGAAACAAAAGACAATACACCTGGACTCGGCTGCCTCAAGGGTTTAAAAGTTCTCCCACTATTTTTGGGCAAGCACTGGGGAAAGACTTACAATCATTCCAAGTCAAAAATTAAAATTGTACTGTCCTGCAATATGTAGATGACCTCCTGCTTGACACTGAGTCTCTCAATGACTGTAGATCATGGATGGAGCATCTCTTCCACCACTTAGATCAGGTGGGTTACCACAGGTCTTGTAAAAAGGTTCAACTCTGCCAACAGCAGGTTAAATATCTAGGCTTTTACCTGCAGCAGGGAACCCAGAGCCTGGGGCCAGAGCAAGTGGGTAGTTTATGCAATCCCCACACCACTCTTCTGAAAACAAATCAGAGAATTTTTAGGAGCCACCAGGTTCTGTAGAGTCTGGATTCCAAACTATGCACTCTTAGCCAAACCCCTCTATTAAACCACAAAGGTGGGTGATCAGGATCCATTCCAATGGGGAACTAAGAGGAGCATGCTTTCCAGCATCTAAAAACATTGCTCATGCAAGCCCCAAATTTAGGCCTCCCAGACTTAGAAAAACCTTTCACCCTGTTTGTCATGTGGGAAGGAATGGCTGTTGGGGTTTTAACCCAAACCCTTGGATCATGGAAAAGGCCTGTTGCCTATCTTTCTAGACAGCTAGACAATGTAGCACTGGTATGGCCTTCTTGCCTAAGAGCCATCATAGCCACTGACCTCCTGGTCCATGACAGGAAGCTCACATTTGGGCAGAAGCTAACTGTACCAGTCCCCCACTTGGTCACCAGCCTCATGGAAAAAAAAGGGCATCTCTGGCTATCAAATGCGTGGCTCACCAAGTACCAGCCTACTTTATGTGAAACTCCAAACTTACACCTTGGGGTCTGTCAGAACCTCAACCCTGCCACCCTGCTGTCTGTGGGGTCAGGAGCCCTGGAACATGACTGTGTGGAAACCATAGAAGAAGTCTACTCCAGCCAACCTGACCTTAAAGACCAACCATTAAAACATCCTGACATCAAACTGTTAATAGCTGGAAGCAGTATGATAAAAGATGGAGTGTGTTATGAAAAAATTGTTACTTTAGCAGAAATTTTAAAGGCATAAGCCCTGCCTTCAGAAACATCAGCTCAGAAAGCTGAGCTTATAGTGCTCACCTGGGGCCTACAGTTAACAGCAGGACAGGAAGCTAATATTTATACTGACTCAAAGTATGCATTCATAACCCTACACATACATGAGGCATTATACAGAGAGTGGGGTCTAATGACAGCAGGGGGCAAGCATGTCAAATATGGACCAGATATTCTAGCTCTGCTGGAAGCAGTATTGGCCCCCACTGCCATAGTGGTTATTCATTGCTGCAGTCATCAAAAAGGCAACTCCATAGTGGTGTAAAGCAGATTCAGCTACCAAGCAGGAAGTGCTAGGGCACCTAATGCTTTCCCCAGAAGACAAACTGCTTGTCACCCCTCTCATCCTCTATCCATTACAGTGGTGGAAGAAAACACCAACCTACTCAAAGCTAGAAAGCAACTGGCTATGCAAGGAAGGGAAAGTGTGCCATGAGGGATGGTGGATATTACATGATGGATGCATTGTAATTCCTGAAAACTTAGCCTGGCCCTTAGTACAAGCATGTCCATCACCAAACTCACTTGGGAAAAAACCCTCACCACTAGCCTGAGCACTCACCTCTACATACCTAGGCTTCCTTCCTGGGTAAAACTAGTGTGCAAAAGGTATACTGTACTACCTGTACTACCTGTCCAAAAAAAAAACAATGCCAAGCAGCCCAGTGCAAAACTAGGGGGTCGGAACAACCAGCTGGCTGGCGTCAGCCCATATAAAAACCTACAGGTGGACTTCACAGAACTGCCACAGGCCCAGGGATATCAATACCTCTTGGTATTTGTTTGCACTTACTCAGGATGGGTAAAAGTGTATCCCACCCATTCAGAAACTACTAAGGAAGTAGTGTGAGCCCTCCTGAAGGACATCATTCTTCAGTACAGGATGCCACTTACCATTAGCTCTGAAAACAGCTCTGCTTTTGTGGCTGAAGCCGTTCAAAAACTGCCAAAAGTTTACAGATAACTTGGAAACTCTACAGTGCTTACTGGCCACAAAGCAGTGGGAAAGTGGAGTGGATGAATCAAACTCTAAAGGGACAATTAAGGAAGATCTGCCAAGAGGAAAACTAACCTGGATACAGGTGCTTCCTATAGGTTTATTTAGAATCAGGTCCACCCCGATAAAAAAACAGGATTCTCTCCCTTTGAATTAATATATGGAAGGCCACCACCTCTTACCAGGGTTCTAGATGGGAACCTCAGAGAAACTGGAAATCTAAAGAGAAAGCATTAGAGACAGTGCCCAAACCCCTCAGTGTCTACCCCCCCATACATGAATTCAAGCCAGGGGATTTAGTGTGGATCGAAGACTGGAAAAAAGGCTCTCTCCAGCCTCAACGGAGAAGACCTTATTATGTTGTCTTAGCTACCCCTACAGCTGTCAAAGTCATAGAGATCATTCCATGGATCCATCATTCCCAGGTCTGCAGGACCTATGGGAGGGCTGGACAGCCTGCCTGCTGGACCTATTATACACATGTAGGCATGAGTGATGGGGGAGGAGTTCAAGATTGAGCCCGGAAAAAAGGTTGAAAAGGTTAAAGAGCAACTTGTGTCACTAGTGCAATATAAGCAAGCAAATCTCAAAGTGCTTGACTGTCTCAGCCAGTCCATAAATCCTGTGCATCAAATAACCCATGTGCTGAATGCAACCTGTACACTCCTCCATAATGCCAGTACACAACTTAATGCATGCTGGCTCTGCCTTCCCCTTGCAAGGAATGCTTTTATAGGCATCCCTTCTCAATCCACCCAGAACCATATGCAACTGCTAGTTGAGGGCTAAACCATACTTATCAGCCCGGTTGCTCAGGGTGTTCAGTTAGCAGTCTCAGGGAATAATTTAACCTGTCTTCAGGGGAGCCCTTCATCAGAGAGCAAGTCACTGGAGACCATCCCTGCCCATCTGTGTATCAGAAACCAGACCCTTCTGGTTGACAAAATACAGTGCAGTCTCCCTGGGGTTTCCTATTTATGTGGAAGCTCTGATTATAGGTGTCTAGAAGCCATCTGGACAATAAGTTGCACCTCACTTACTTAACTCCAAAGGTATCCATTTACAATAAAAGGGAGTTTAAACAAGCCCTAAGACACAGGTAGCAAGGAAAACATAAACGACCAAAGAGGGCTGTACTTGCTTTGGTTTTAATTGGAGCTGGCATCGCCATGGGAATAAGAGCAGGAGTAGCAGAACTAGCTCCTCTGTAAGCTTCTATTACAAGCTGTCTCAAGAATTAAACAAAGATTAAGAGCAAGTGGCAGATTCCTTAATCTCCCTCCAAGATCAATTAAACTCCCTGGTAGCAGTGGCTTGGCATAACCGAAGAGCCTTAGACTTGCTCACCACAGAGAAGGGAGGAACACATATCTTCTTAGGGGAGGAGTGCTGTTATTTTGCAAACCAGTCTGGCATAGTTGCGGCTAAGATTCAGGAACTCAGAGAGCAGATCCAAAAGCGGGACAAAAGTTAGAAACCTGGTGGAATTGGGACCCAAAAACCTGGACCAACTGGATTCTGCCGCTAGCTGGTCCTCTATTTACCCTATTAATTCTAATCATTTTAGGTCCCTATATAATAAGAAGCCTCATCAAATTCATCAAAGATACCATAACCCATTGAGCCATATCACAAATCCTCCTAATGAAAATGTACAAACTGCTAACCTTAGAGTGATGCTATAACCCCTCCCTATAAGTCGAAGTAAGTATCAAAGGGGGAGGGGAATATAGCAAACAGGCCTCTCCCTCCTTCTCTTTCTTGTTCAGCTTACTTCTCTGTGGAAAATGCCCTAACCCCCCTCTCCTGACCTTCAGGAATGGGTGAAACTGCAGGCAGGTGAGATAAGACACATTCCTGGGATGGGGACCCCTCCTCTAACAGCTCATTGGCTTCTGTAACCCGCATTGACCCTTAAACTAACCAATTGTTTTTCCTTTAATATTGCCAGTCACATCTCTAACATGTAATACAGTCTATAAAAGCTAAGATTGTCTTTTGTGTGGGGCTCAGACTTTCACTTTCAAGGTGACTCGGCTGAGCCCTGTGTACAAGAGCTAATAAATCACTTGCTTCCTGAAACTACAGACCCTTAGTCTCAGCCTGTTCTAATTTTGCAGAACATTCCTCTGGCCTCATCCCTGGTTTTCACACTACAGTTACTCTCAGGGATACTTTGGTCAGTTAAGTTAAAAAGTTGGCCTGAACAGAGTCCTAATCTGAATAACTGGGTATTATTAAATCCAGGTAATAGGATTACATCTTATGTGCATTGGCCTGTGGAGTTGCTTATTTTGGTGCCCCAAGATAGAAAGCTAGTTTTATTGGTTAATATTATGAAGTTATTTTGGGTGCTTGGCACCCACTTCATGAGAGTTGAATTAAAGGTTAAGGTATAATGGCAGAAGGAGCTGTTAAGGTATCCTAAATTAATATCTCCAGGATTAGAAACATAGTGGGAGAGCATAGAGAGGACTTGCCTATTAGTTGGAGTACTATTTCAGTGGGACCTGGGCTTCTTGGTTTGGGTGGGTTTTTTGGTTTGAGGCCTTCCTTTGATTTTGAATTATTTTTTTAATTTCTGTCCAGTAATAAATTTTGTGTTAAAGTTCTTATCTTTAGGTGGGTTGTTACCTATTATTTTAGGCAGCATCTCTATGCTCACAGGAAAAGCTGAGACAGAGAGAGGAGGTGTATATGGATTTTGGACAGATCCAACAATTTGTTTTCTTCATAACTGTAGCAATTGATTGGATGGAAGGTGCGAAAGGGTGTTGAGGTTGAGAGGATACATGTGTTAACATAAGGAGGAATGTTGCAAGCTGGAAAAATAGCATAATGACAGACATCATTTAAGAAAGAGATTAGCTGTTAGAAAAATGAGGATGAAAAAGTATAGGGCAATTTGATCAAGGATGTAATCTTGTAAATCTCCCTGAAGCCAGAGGTTGGTGATAAATTCCAAAGGAGCATGCAGAGTGAGGGGGCCTTCAAGGGATAGCCAAGCTAGATTGTCAGAGATTATTTGCAGAAATGTGAAAATGGGGGAAAAGTCACTCTAAGGCTAAAATGTATTTAAAATTATTTATAAGACTAGAGGGCTGAATATGCTTTAGCACTAGGAAGAGGAAGAAGAGTTATTTTATTGTGGATATTTCCACTACCAAATTAAGGTAAAGTTAGTTTCTGGGAAATAGTGAAGGCAGATTTCCTCTAGCAAGGTTCAAATTGCTATTTGAAGAACAAAGATAAATGCAAGGATAAAAATACTGAAACTAGATGTGCCAAGCCAGAGCACTCATTCTATGCTGAGGCTGATTTTGGAGATCTTAAGTTTAAGTGTTCCACAGTAGGTATGCACAAATATTGATGATTGAAGTCCCTCAATGGGCTGGTGAGGACATTGGGGTTCATTTCAGCTAGTTGTTGAGTCAGTTTAAGCCCAGAGAGATGAACACAAAATATTAATCCTGATAATTTAGCTACTTTTGAGAGGCGAGTAAAGCTAAGTACGCTCCTGTCCAAGAAGGGATAAAGATTTTGGTTGAAGGGTTTTTAGATATACATCATCTCCTGGGGATATACGAGTATTAGTGGGGATTTGGGTAGTTTGAGACAGGTTGGTATTTGCATAATCCCAAAGAGTTACCTGAATTTGAGTTAAAATAGGGAGGTAGTCTCCATAGGAGACTGGAGGAGGGAGGTTGCCAAGTAATAAAGGACTTCCATACATTATTTCAAAAGGGCTTAACATATGGGGCTTATGAGGAGCAATTCAAATTTTGAGAAGTGTAATTGGTAAAAGTTTAAGCCATGGTAATTGAGTTTGGGTCCTTAGTTTAGTTAAATGCATTTTAATTATGCCATTCATCCATTCTACTTTGCCTGATGATTGGGTCTGTACGGGGTATGCAGTTGCCAAGATATGCCTAGGGTATGAGATACTTGCTGAGTAATTTGGGAGATAAAGGCGGGGCCATTGTCCAATTGCAGGGACACAGGCAGGCCAAACCTAGGAAAAATGCTCTGCATAAAGCAGTGGTTACTTTAGAAGCTTTTTCTGAGGTACTAGGGAAGGCTTCCACCCCTCCTGAAAAAGTGTCTACAAAAACTAAGAGACATTTAAACTTTTTAATTGGTGGAAGATTAGTAACTCACTGTAACTGAGTTTTCAAAATGCCATTCCACTGTTCTATCAATCCAGCTGCTTCTGGATGATGGGGAGCATGGTAAGACCAGAGAGCTCCATGAGCATGTGCCCATTCCTGCACTTCATTTGCTGTGAAGTGTGTTCCTTGATCAGAAGCAATGCTGTGTGGAATACCATTGTTCTAGTTTGCTAGCTGCTGGAATGCAATATACCAGAAATGGAATGGCTTTTAAAAGGGAGAATTTAATGAGTTGCTAGTGTACAGTTCTAAGGCCGAGAATTAAAACAAGTTTATAGAAAAGTCCAATCAAAGGCATCCAGGAAAAGATACCCTTGTTCAAGAAGGCCGATGAAGTTCAGGGTTTCTCTCTCAAATGAGAAGGCGCATGGCAAACACAGTCAGGGCTTCTCTCTCGGCTGGAAGGTCACATGGTGAATACGGCATCATCTGCTAGCGTCTTCTCTCCTGGCTTCCTGTCTCGTGAAGCTCCCTGGGAGGCGTCTTCCTTCTTCATCTCCAAAGGTCACTGGCTGGTGGACTCTCTGCTTCATAGTGTCACTCTCTCTGAATCTCTCATTCTCCAAAATATTTCCTCTTTTATAGGACTCCAAAGAACCAATCATGACCCACTCAAATGGGTGGAGACATGTCATCCCCTAATCCAGTTTAACAACTACTCTTGACTAAATCACATCAACTAGGAAGATGATCTCATTACAGTTTCAAACATACAGTATTGAATACAGATTATTCTACCTTTAAGGAATGGGTTTTATATCAAAACATGACTTTTCTTAGGGGGCATACTTCTGTTCAAACCAGCACAACCATAATGATGGATAAGGCATTCTGTATGTTCACGGATGATAGTTTTGGCAGAAGCATTGCATTCAGGGAATGCAAACCCATATCCAGAGTATATGTCTATTCCTGTTAGAACATATCACTGCCCCTTCTATGAAAGGAGTGGTTCAATGTAATCAACCTGCCACCATGTAGCTCGCTTGTCACCTCAGGGAATGGCGCCATATCAGGGGCTGTGTGTAGGGGTTGTAATGCTGCAGCTGTCCAATTTCGGGTGGTACCTGCATATCGTGCTGAACCATCTGTAAATCAGGCCTGAATTTCCTCTTACTCAGTCAATTCACTGTAAGGAACTCCCCAAGAGGATGAATGGAAGGGCAAATTCTGGTGTATACATATAAAGGAATATTGAATGTCTGTGGAAAGGAATGATATCATGAGGCATGCAATTAAGTAAATGGACCTCGCAAATATTATGTTGAGTAAAATAAGCCAGAAACAGAAGAACAAATATTGTATGGTCTCACTAATATAAACTGAAATGAGCAAACTCTGAATTGAAATTGAAAGCATAGGTTATCAGTAATAGAAAGTGGGCAGAATTTGGTCAAACGAGGATTAAGGAGTACAGAATGTTTGATAAGGCTCATTGCTTTATCAGGGTTCTCTAGAGAAACAGAACCAACAAGAGAGATCTGTAAATATGAGATATATGGAGGTGTGTCACAAAACCACGGGAATGGAAGAGCTCAATATCCACAAGGTAGGCTGTGAAGCTGGCAGCTCCAATGAAGGTTTGAACAAACTCCACAGGAGGGGCTCACTGGCTGAAGAAGCACTGAACAGCCACTCTTCTAGCTTAAAATCCTTTAATTGATTGGATTCTCTCATTGTGGGAGACACACTTTAGTTGATCTCAGATGTAATCAGCTACAGATGCAATCAACTGACTGATGATTTAATATGCCAGCCTTCTAATTTATCAACCAGCCACAAAATATCCTTATAGCAACGTTCAGACCAGTGCTTGCCTGACAAAAAAACTGGGCATAATCACTTGGCCAAGTTGACACCAGAATCTAATCTTCACAGTCCACCCATCTTCAACTTGGCAGCTATACACATCACTTGAAACATGCTTAATTTCCAAATAGAACACAATAAAGGACATATGTTTCACCTAACAATACTCAACTGTTCTGTGTACAACTGGAAATGCACTACATCTCTTCAGAATAGGTTCAAGTCCTTAGGTAACATTCACTCTTAAACTTCATGTCTTATGACTTAAAAAGTAAAACATGAACTATACAACTTACATCAAATTGTAAAAGTAAAACAAGATACTTGCTTATGTACAAATTCAAGCATACTCATAACAACACAGGGAAGAAATATTCATACAATCTAAGTCCTTATTTTTGCAACTGGTCATGTGGTCATAGTTCATACTTATCACTTCCTTCTTCTACTATCCATACAATGTTCTTTTTAACTTCAACAAGCACTTCAACTGGACACGGTTTTTTTCCAGGTGGGGTGACCCAGATTTTTTTTATTCCTCAAGTTTCTGGGTGATAGGTAGTCCTGCCTGGATAGGGTTGTTGCAGTTTTCCATTGACTTTAACTACAGGACATAGCAGTACTAAGAAATGCCATTGGGGATATCCTGTATTCCAGGAAAACTCTTCTTTATCTTCATTGTGTAGTTGCAGTCCTATTTCCCCTTGATGGTCAGTATTAATCACCTCAGACAGAAGAGTAATCCCTTTTCATGCCTTTTGATCCAGTGGCATGAGAAACCCAAAGTGGCCAAATGGTAGGTTTAACTTCCAGTTCAATGGAATCATTGTTATGTCTCCTGGAAGGAGCATTCCTTCTTTTGGAATTAAGATCTGTGGACCAGCAGAGTTTAAGGTTTCAGGGAAAGGAAGCAGAAAATTTCATAGTAGATCCTTGGGGGTGATAGTGAGTGGTACTACTCCCATTTCAACCCCTTAATTCCAGAACCCATAAATCCTGTCTATGGGAGAGTGGATGCTTAATCTAGTCACTGGAAGCCTTTTAAGGAGGATTCAGAAGAGACAGGTTCTCTTCCTGCTTCAGCCAGCGAGCCTCTCCTGTGGAGTTTCTCCAGAGCCTCCAATGGAGTCGTCAGCTTCACAGCCTGCCCTATAGATTTTGTACTATATGTTCCCATGGTTATGTGAGACACTTTTATAAATTTTATATCTACAGATATTTCCTGCTGAGGAGAACCCTGACTAATTCAGCATGGTACCAAGAGTGGTTCTTAAGGAACAGAATCTTAAAAATAGGTTTTTATGATTGGTTTTCTACTCTGACTGGACTCAAAGGCACTAAAGACTCTGATTCCCATAAACAGAATGATACTGCCAATCCTTGGGGTGAATTGGCAAAAGAGATGGCCAAAATATCACCACTGGATTCTTCTAATGCTTTGCTTGTATGAAGCCAGGCTCTGGGGTGTAATGCTTTTGACACCTTTATGGAGTTTTGTGGAAATAGGAGGTATAGAGATGTTGGCTGGCTGTTGTTAGATACACTGGATACATTAATGAGTGAAAGGGATGGGCTTAAGGCTTCAAATGAGAAGCCTACACACTGTTTGACAGATGTAAATGTTTATATGAGTGTCTTGAAGGAAAATCTTATTTCCTGTAGCTGTAGACTTGAAATCTCTGAAAAATCAGACTCAGAATCTTATTGTTAGAGTAGCAGCTTTACAACATAAACTGAAATCTCATTCTTGCATGGTGTCTGCCATTAAAATGAAGACATTCAACACAGCAAGGAAACTCACTGCCCTCCCACTCTCTGTGTGGGACATGACTCCCAGGGGTGTGGACTTTCCTGGCAATGTGGGACAGAAATCCTAGAATGAGCTGGAACTCAGCATCAAGAGATTGAGTAAATCTTCTTAACCAAAGGGGGGAAGAGTGAAATGAGTCAAAATAAAGTGTCAATAGTGAAAAGATTCCAAACAGAGACAAGAGGACATCCTGGAGGTTATTCTTATGCATTAAATAGATATCACCTGTTTAGCTAAGGTGTAATGGAGAGGCTGGAGGGAACTGCCTGAAAATGTGGAGCTGTACTCCAGTGGCTACGTTTCTTGAAAATAATTGTATGATGACATGACTGTCTCAGTGTGACTGTGTGGTTGTGAGAACCTTGTGTCTGATGCTCCTTCTGTCTACTTTATTGATGGACAAATAAAACATATTGATTAAAAATAAATAAATAATAGGGGGAATAAATGTTAAAATAAGTTTAGTAGATTGAAATGTTGGTGATCTGTGAAGGGGAGGGGTAAGGGGTATGGTATGTATGAATTTTTTCTGTTTTCTTTTTATTTCTTTTTCTGAATTGATGCACATGTTCTAAGAAATGATCATGATGATGAATATACAACTATGTGATGATAGTGTGAATTATTGATTATATAACAAGAATGGAATGATCATATAATAAGAATGTTTATGTCTGTATATGGTTATCTATCATAAATAAAAAATAAATAATTTTTAAAAAAAAATAGGGCATTGATTAGAGTAAGACCCTGAAAAATGGGACGGCAACATATGGATTGATAATGATGTCAGTGGAGCGATTGAAACCCTAGGTCATGCTGTGTCTTCTCTAGACAACCCTGTAATAGTCTGCCCTGAGGACATAGCTGCCCCACCTCCAGCCTTCACTAAGGAGTTGGCCACCCAACCTCTACCTGATGGGATTAGCCATAGAGAGATTAATACCATTTCACCAGATGAAATTGCAAATGAATGCCCTGAAGCAAGTGGCTTGGTAGATACTTCTAATTCTTCTCATGACCCATTCCCACCACCCCTCATTTCTTCAAGACCTATAACTAGACCAAAGTCCTAACAGGCCCCTAAAGATGAGGTGCAAAAAGTATTACACATGAGGAGGTACATTATACTCCAAAAGAATTGCATGAGTTTTCCAATTTATAGAGACAGAAATCAGGGGAATATGTGTGGCAGTGGATTTTAAGGGTGTGGGATAATGGTGAAAGGAATATAAAGCTGGATCAGGCTCAATTTATTGATATGGATCCACTAAGAAGAGATTCTGCATTCAATGTTATAGCTTGAGGGGTTAGAAAAGACATTAACATTTTATTTGGATGGTTGGCTGAAACATGGATCAAAACGTGGTTGACATCTGAAGTTGAAATGCCAGAACTATCCTGGTATAATGTAGATGAGGAGATCCAGAGGCTTAGAGAGATCGAAATGTTAGAGTAGATATATCATGGAAAGCCTGCTCTTACACCCCAGGAATGACCAGAGGATGCACCTTTTATGAGAATTGTGTTGGAAATAAATTTGTGAGACTAGCACCATCATCCCTGAAGAGCTCTGTAGTTGCATTTTTCTGTAGGTCAGGTATTACGGTGGGAACTGCTGTCACTGAGCTGGAATCCTTAAACACAATGGGGATGACCCAATCTCAAGCTCACAGAAGCCAAGTGGCAGCACTTAATAGCCAAAGACAGGGTGGACGTGACTATCATAATAGACAGCAAACTCAAAGCAGAAGTCAAAATAATCTGACTCACAGATACATGTAGCATTGGCTAGTAAATCATGGGGTATCTAGAAGTACAATAGATGGGCAGTCTACTAAGTTCTTGTTTGAGCTGCAGAAACTCCCATTGGAATCATTGGCTTCACAGTCTGCCCTGTGGATTTTTGATTCTGCATTCCCACGGTCACATGTGACACTTTTATAAATTTTATATTTGCCTGTGTTCCCTGTTGATTCTGTTTCTCTAGAGAACACTAACTAGTACGCCATTCAATGTGTACAATCGATGGGTCCTTCCTTATAGAGTTGCATGATTATGCATTCACCACCACAGTCTATTTGAAAACATTTCCATTTCTTCCACAAAGAAGAAGAAAAATGAAACAAAGAAAAGAAAAAAATAGGAGAAACAACAGCAAGAATACCATACCCCTCCCTTATATCTCCCTCTTACTGACATTTAGTTTTGATATATTGCCTTTGTTACATTTACTGGAAGCATATTACAATGTTACTGTTAACTATAGACCTTCATTTGCATTAATTGTATTTTTTCCATATACCATCCTATTTTAATACCTTGACATTCATTTGTTCTCCCTCATGTAAAAACATTCTTATATTTGTACATTTAATAACCAACATTGCCATTATAGAATTTTCTAAGTTATACAGTCCCAGTTTTTATTCTCTATCTTTCCTTCTGGTGTCATACATGCTGCTACCCTTCTTTCAGTCATACTCAACATTCAGTTTTGTTCATTATACTTACAATACCATGCTACAATTAGACAATATTGTGCTATCCATTTCTGAATCTTTAGAATCAATCTTGTTAAACATTATTTACTCCTTCAGCATCAAATGCCCAATCTCTACTCCCTTTCTTTCTCCATATGAGCTCTCAACTTTAACTGTTCTTCTTGGACCAGTAATTTTATGTCTTTCATAAGAGCTGGAAAAATTTCAGTGATTATTTCCTTCATTATTCTTTCTGCCTCTTTTCTATCTCTTCTCTTTCTAGAATACCGGTAACACATATACACATGTATTTCAGTTTGTCATTCAACTTCCTGAGACTCTGCTCCTATTTTTCCATTCTTTTCCTTATTTGTTCCTTTGTGTTCAGTATTTGTGTTCAATACTTCACTTATCCTGTACTCTAGCTCACCAATCATTTATTCCATCTCTTCTGATATGATATTGTATGTGTCCATGGTGTTTTCATCTCTTTTATTGTGATTTTCATTTCCTTAAGTCCTGCCGTTAATTTGCACAAGCTTTTGCATTCTTCTTTATGTTCACCTAGTGTCTTCTTTATATCCTTCATCCTTTTTGCCACATTTTCCTTCAAGTTGTTGAATTGATTTAGAATATTTGTTTGAACATCATTAGTTGTATCAACTCCTGTACCTCATTTGAAGTATTATTTTGTACCTTTGACTGGGCCATATCTTTGTGCTTCCTAGTATGACTCCTGATCTTTTGTTACTATCTAGGCATCTGATTTTCTTGATTAGATTTTTTGGTGGTTGTTTTCTCACTTTTGCCTAGGGTTTTCTTGTTGGTTGTCTTTATTCTTTAACATTTGGTTCAAGTTATTCTAGTCCTGAAACATAGCTCTCTTTAACTGGTTAGAATTTTTCAGCTCTTGTTTTTCTGATTCTTGCCCTGCCTATATGGAAGGTTCTTTGGATTGCCCTTTTTCATTTATGCCATTGTTTAAATCTCAGGAAAAACTTTATCTTTCCTCTTCCTCATCAGGGAATGTTGGATTGACTTTTTGCTTGTTTGCTTGTTTTTGCCTCTATATATTTTAACACTCCTTTCATTACTTCTGGAAACTTTTATTTGGAGGTCTTGCTCTGGAAGAGGAGTGTCTCTCTAGATGGGTTTGACCCCAGTCAAATGTTTTCAGACAGGATGGGACCAGGGCTCATGAAGGAGGTGTAATCTGTATTGAGATTCCCTAGGGTTGAGATTCAACAGGGTGCCAGTCTTTCCTGTGGAGCCTCTCAATTCTGTGCTTTTTCTGTCCTGCCAGGTAGATGGAATTTTCCAGCCTTCTGCTCCCTATAAGCATAAAATGATACTGTGTTTTAATTTTCAGCACCACATCCCAGCCAGGGGAATGATTAAGACAGAGCTTTAGGCTGAAGGTGGGATTAAACTATTTCTCTTTTCCAGCTCTTGAGGTCTGAATTTTCTAAATAACAGTCACTACCTATACTAGGTCCTGTCATGCCCTTCAGCCCCCTGTTCACTGCAGGCTGGAAACATTACAGGACCCTCAAACATTCTCCCTTTCCCACCTGCCAGGAGCATGTTTGAGACAGACTGATACTTTTTATAGGTTGAAATTGCTTCATGTTTGAGGCAAGCTGGGCTGTGCTTTTTGTACATTGAAACTGCTAGTGATATTCCAGCCCCTGGGTTCTAAATTCTCTGAATGAGAGATGCCACATGCACTGGGCACTACTTTCCTCCTTTCTTGGAGCTGATACACCCTTTAGGGAACTATCTCCTTCACTGATCAGTTACATTGTCTCTCAGTAATTCTTTAATTCCACCCTTGCCTAAAGAAGAGCTAAAAACTAAAAATACCTGCTAATTTATTTAATGGGCTGCTAAAAACATAAATAAAAGAAAGGAAAAATCTTTTTTCAGAGCTGGTCCCTGGTTTCATCAGTCAGGAGCTGGAGTTTATATCTGGCTCTATGTGACCCGTTTTTTGAGGGCACATCCCTTTTCCAGTATTATGAGCCCAGCTCACTCCAGAAACCTCTGCTTTTCTTTTTCTTATCAGCCCTGCCTCCTCCCTACTGGGGGCAGGGCTGATATAAATCTCTTGTTTTCTTTCTTGTTTGGGCTGTAGATCTGTGCTAGGAGCTGGTAATCAGGAGTCTGAATTTGATAATCTGCAACTGGAGCTTGGTTGAGATCTTCTCTTGCTCCTAGTAGAGAGGGCTTTTGTTTCTCACTGGGGAGAGACCCAAGTCAGCCTGTTGTGGTAGTAGGGAAGGGCCACTTGTCTCCACAGCATGGAAGAATTTACTTACAGTTCTGGGCTGTGATCTCATCTGTTCTACATGTTTGAGGCTGGTGGATGAAGTGTGTCTGGTCATGTATGTTCCCCAAAGAGTGGTTCCACATGGTTCCTAGCTATTTACTAGCTGTTTTAGGTGATGAACTAAATCCCACCCCACCCTATGACACCATCTTGACCCATCTCTCTCCTGTTTGTTTTTATATAAACAAAACTAATAGTTCTCAGCATGTGCTCCCTGGACCAGCAGCATCAGAATCACTTAGGATTTTGTTGGAAATGCAAATTTCTGAGTCCTACCTAAAAACAAACAAAAAAATTCTCTGAAGATTAGACCCCGTAATGTGTTGTTTTGCAAGCATTCCAGATAAACACTATATTAGGTTGTCATCATATATGGGAAGAGTGGAGACAACTGATAATCAGAATCTGTGGGCATCTTTCATTTGTAGAATGAAATCTTTATTTAGCTCCTATTATGTATCAGCCACATAAAATTTAGTAAAACATGACTTTTGTCCTCAAAATGTTCATAGTATGGTAGAATATTCACAGACTTAAAGAAAAAATACGAAATAGTGTGATAAGTCCTCAGACTTGTGTGTAGGATGGGAGGTTATGAGTGGATCTAGACAAGCTATAGCTATGGATATAACCAGCTTTTACAGAATTTGCTTTATTTCTGACATGTCAACAGCTATATTCCAGATATGATTCTACATTTTTTTCCTCCCAATCATGTTATGGATATAGTTAAAGACTGGATCCTGAGATTTACTAATTTATAAACACATTTTATATCCATCTAAGAAATATCCACTTACAAATGTCTCCATGTTGTGGATAGTGAAGTTGATTTTTGTTTCTCTAATGCTAATACTAAAATTTATTTATAAAATTTTACAAGATGCCTAGGGAACTTCAGTATTTACCTCGGTTGACATCTGGAAGCATCTTGAACCCTACTGCTATGGGAAAGGAAGTATGTTGGTTTGGTAAGGTTATATTTCCTTTCTATAAATTGTAAAGTGGTTATCATCCATTTGGGAGATTAGGGATACTTTCTTTTTTTGTTAAGTAGTATTGTATATTTCATCCTTAACTCATCTTTTTCTTTTTGTTTGTTTATCATTTTTGCAGAAGGAGTTTTATTGAAATAAATTCACATACGATGCAATCCATCTAAAGTGTACAATCACGTACTTTTAGTATACCATAGATGTGTATACATCATTACAATTGATTTCAGAACATTTACAAACTGAAGAGTGTTCATAATATTATGCAATTCCATGTTTCACTCTCTGGCTTTCCTTCTAGTGACATACACAAGTCTAAACTCTCCCTTTCAACCACAATTTCACCCTATATCATTGCTGTTAATTATCCTCACTAAAATGTGCTTCCATCATCTCCATTCATTTCTAAGCATTTACAATCAACCTTATTAAATATTCTGCATAAATTAAGCATTTTCTCTTCAGGGAAACCCATGTCCTAGATATTAACACTATGAATTCTCCAGTTATATTTATTTCATGTTGGTGAGGTCACACAATATTTGTCCTTTTGTGTCTGACATATTTGACTGAACATAGTGTTCTCAAGGTTCATCTATGTTCTTGCATGCATCAGGACTTCGTACATTGACACAGTTGAATAATATTCTATTGTATGTACATGCCACATTTTGTTTATCCATTCTTCATTTGATGGGCACTTGGGTAGCTTCCACCTTTTGGCAATTATGAATAATCCTGCTATGAGCATTGGAGTGCAAAAGTCTGTTCACATCCCTGCTTTGACTTCTTCTGGGTGTACACCTAGTAGCAAGACGGCTGGATCATGCAACAACTTGATATTTGGTCATGAGGAACTACCAAACCGTCTTATACAGTGGATGCATCATCTTATAGTCCCAACAGCAATGAATGAGTGTACTTTATTCTCAAAATCTTGTTCAAACACTTGTAGTTTTCTATATTTTAGTAATGGCCATTCTAGTAGGTATGAAACTTTGTCTAGTGATTTTGATTTGCATTTCCTTAATAACTAGAGATGTTGATCATCTTTTCCAATGCTTTTAAGCTATTTGTATTTCCTATATGGAGAAATGTATGTCCAAGTCTTTTACTCATCTTTTAATTGGGTTTTCTTTTTGTTATTGAGCTGCAGGATTTCTTTATATATCTTGGATATATAAATGCTTATCAAATATATGGTTTCCAAATACTTTCTCCCATTGAGTTGGCTATCTCTTCACCCTCTTGACAAAGTTCTTTGAAGCACAAAAGTATTCAATATGGAAGATGTCCAATTTATCTACTTTTTCTTTTGTTGTTTTGTTTTTGCTTCACTTGCTTTTGCTTTTGTTGTTTTTGCTTTACCCTTCGGGGGTAAGGTGTAAGAAACCATCTTTACGACAAGATATTGAAGATGCTTCTGTACACTTTCTTCTAGGAGTTTTATGCTTCTGGTTTTTATATTTAGGTATTTGATCCATTTTTACATATTTTTTGTATAAGGTGTGAGATAGGCATCTTCTTTTATTCTCCTGGATATGGAGATTCAGTTTCTCCAGCACCATTGTTGAAGAGATGCTCTGTCCCAGTTGGGTGGATTTGGAAGCCTTGTTAAAAATCAACTAACCATAAATGTGAGGCTCCATTTCTGAACTTTCAATTTGTTCCTTTTGGTTAACATGCATACCTTTATGCAAAAACCATACCATTCTTATCATGTAACTTTGTAATATGATTTAAAGTCCAAAAGTGAGAATCCTCCAACTTCATTTTTCTTTTTCAACATATTTTTAGATATTGAGGGCACTTTAACCTTCTAAATAAGTTAGAAAATTGGCCTTTCCAATACTGCAAAATACAGTGTTGGAATTTTTATTGAGATTATATTGCATATGTAAATCAATTTGGGTAGAAATGACATATTAACAATATTTAGCTTTCTAATCCATGAACATGGAATGTCCTTCCATTTATTTAGGTCTACTTCTATTTCATTTAGCAGTTATTTGTAGTTTTCTGAATTCAGGTCCTTTGCATCCTTAGTTAAATTTGTACCTAGGAACTTGATTCTTATAGTTGCTATTATAAGTGATTTTTTTTCTTAATTATCTCATTGGATTGCATGTTAATCTTGTATCTTATCACCTTGCTGAATTCATTTATTAAGTCTCAACATTGTTGTAGATTTTTCAGGACTTTCTAGGTATAAGATTATGTCACTTGCAAATACCTCTTCCTTTATGATTTACGTGTCTTTATATCTTTTTCTTGCTTAATTACTCTAGCTATAACTTCCACTACAATGTTGAATAACAGTGGTGACAGTGGGCATCCTTGTCTTGTACCTGACCTCAGTAGTAAAGTATTTAGTCTTTCATCATTGAGTATGATGCCAACTGAGTGTTTTTGTTTTTGTTTTTTTAAATATATATGCTTTTTATCATTTTGGGAAAGTCTCCTTATATTCCTTTCTTTCAAAGCAGCTTTAACAAGAAAGGATGGTGGATTTTGTCAAATGCATTTTTCTGTATCAATTGACATGATCACGTGGTTCTTCTCCTTTGATTTGTTTTAATGTGGTGTATCACATTAATTTCCTTGTGTTGCTCTATCCTTGCATACATAGGATTAAGCCCACCTGATCATGGTATATAATTCTTTTCATGTGTTGTTAGATTTGATTTCCAAGTATTTTGATGAGGATTTTTTCATCTAAATTCATTAGCGAGATTGATCTGTAATTTTCTTAGTTGTAGTATCTTTACCTGAGCATTAGCTAGGGTTTTCTAGAGAAATAGAATCAACAGGATATATTCATAAATATAAAATTTATAAAAATATCTCCCACAACCTTGAGAATGTAGATTCCAAAATCCACAGGGCAGGCTGTGAAGCTGAAGATTCTGATGGAGGGTCTGGATGAACTCCACAGGAGAGGTTCACTGCCTGAAACAGGAAGAGAGCCTGTCTCTTCTGAATCCTCCTTAAAAGGCTTCCAGTGATTAGATTAATCATCAATCATTGCAGAAGACACTCCCCTTGGCTGATTACAAATGGAATCAGCTGTGGTTGCAGCTGACGTGATCATGATTTAATTCTATGAAGTGTCCTCATTGCAACAGTCAGGCCAGCACTTGCCCAACCAGACAAACAAGTACCACCACTTGGCCAAGTTGACACATGAACCTGTCCATGACAAGTACTTCATTTCCTCGTCTGTTGACTCAGAATTATGAGGAGCCCAAAGCTCCTGGGTGACAGACTTAACTGTTCAATGGAATCATTGCTGTATATCTTGTTAGAAGCATAGATCCTTTTGGAAGAAAGACCTGGTGACTGGCACAGCTTAATACCTTCTTCTGCTGATGTCACCTTCTGATGCACATTCACATGGGATGCAAATATGTTCATCTTTTTAGCCCACTTAGAAATGGATATCCAAATATCTCTTCTTCAGACTTGGTTGTCACCAATTTTCCAATTATGGACTTTCCAAGTTCTTGATCATCCATCCAAACTATTAGCAACTGCCCATGTGTCAGTATATAAACACACCTATGGCCAGTTTTCTTTCCAAGCAAAAAGAACAACCACATGCGCTGCTTAAAGTCTGCCCACTGTGAGGATTTCCCCTCACCACTGTCCTTCAAGGACACCCTAGGAAGGGGTTGTAGTGCTGCAGCTGTCCACTTTTGGGTCATACCTGCATATCGTGCTGAACCATCTGTAAGCCAGGCCTGAGTTTTCTCTTCCTCAGTCAATTCACTGTAAGGAACTCCCCAGGAGGCCATAGCTCTGGTCTGGGAAAGAGAAGGTAATGTGGCAGGAGTGGAGACCATGGGTATTTGGGCCACATCCTCGTGTAACTCACTTGTGCCTTCAGGACCTGCTCTGATCCTATCTCGTATATAACATTTCCATTTTATGATAGAGTGCTGCTGTACATGCCCAACTTTATGGCTTGGTGGGTCAGACAACACCCAGCTCATGATAGACAACTCAGGTCTCATGGTAACTTGGTGGCTGAAGGTTGAGCATTCAGTCTCTATTAAGGCCCAGTAGCAGGCCAAAAGCTTTTTCTCAAAAGGAGAGTAGTTATCTGCAGGAGATGGTAGGCTTTGCTGAAAAATCCTAAGGGTCTGCATTGCGATTCTCCTATAGGGGCCTGCCAAAGGTTCTGTGCTGGTTTAAAAGGATGTATGCCCCCTAGAAAAGCCATGTTTTAAATCAAAATCCCATTTCATAAAGGTAGAATAATCCCTATTCAATACTGTATGTTTGAAACTGTAATCAGATCATCTCCTTGGATGATGTGATTTAGTCAAGAGTTGTTGTTAAACTGGATTAGGTGATGGCATGTCTCCACCCATTTGGGTGGGTCTTGATTGGTTTACTGGAGTCCTATAAAAGAGGAAACATTTTGGAGAATGGGAGATTCAGAGAGAGCAGAGAATGCTGCAGCACCACAAAGCAGAGAGTCCACGAGCCAGCGACCTTAGGAAATGAAGGAAAATGCCTCCTGGGGAGCTTCATGAAAAAGGAAGCCAGGAGAGAAAGCCAGCAGATGATGCCATGTTCGCCATGTGCCCTTTCAGCTGAGAGAGAAGCCCTGACTGTGTTCACCATGTACCTTCTCACTTGAGAGAAACCCCGAACTTCATCAGCCTTCTTGAACCAAGGTATCTTTCCCTGGATACCTTTGATTGGACATTTCTATAGACTTGGTGCAAATTGGGACATTTTCTCAGTCTTAGAACTGTAAACTAACAATTTATTAAATTCCCCTTTTTAAAAGCCATTCTGTTTCTGGTGTGCTGCATTCTGGCAGCCAGCAAACTAGAACAGGCTCCAAACAGCATCTCTATTTGTCACTGACACTTCCAGCACCATTGGATCTGCTGCAACATATGGTCCAAGTGGCAGAGCACCTTGCATAGCAGCCTGAGCCTGTCACAGAGCCTCGTCTTCTTCAGAACCCACTCAAAATTAGCAACTTTTCTGGTCACTTGATAAATGGGCCAGAATAGCATACCCAAAGGAGGAATATGTTGTTGCCAAAATCCAAAGAGGCTCACTAAGCATTGTGCCTGTTTTTCGGTCAAGGGAGAGGCTGGATGCAGCAACTTATTCTTCACCTGAGAAGAGATATCTCAACTGCCCCACACCACTGCCCACCTAGAACTTTTAACTGAAGTGAAAGGTCCCTGTATTTTTGTTGGATTTATCTCCTATCCTCTAACACGCAAATACCTTACCAGTAAGTCCAGAGTAGTTGCTACTTCTTGCTCACTAGGTCCAATCAACATGATATCATCAATGTAATGGACCAGTGTAATGTCTTGTGGGAGGGAGAAACGATCAAGGTCCCTGGGGACAAGATTATGACATAGGGCTGGAGAGTTTATATACCCCAAGATAGGACAGTAAAAGCATATTGCTAACATTGCCCTCTGAAAGCAAACACTTTCTGGTGGTCCTTTTTAACAGCTATTGAGAAAAAAGCATTTACCAGGTCAGTAGCTGCATACCAGATACCAGGGGATGTAATAATTTGCTCAAGTAATGATACCGCATCCGGAACAGCAGCTGCAATTGGAAGTATCACCTGGTTGAGCTTATGGTAATCCATTGTCATCCTCCAAGACCCATCTGTTTTCTGCACAGGCCAAATAGGAGAGTTGAATGGGGATGTGGTGGGAATCACCACCCCTTCATCCTTCAAGTCCTTAAGAGTGGCAGTAATCTCTGCAATCCCTCCAGGAATTCAATATTGCTTCTGATTTATTATTTTGCTAGGTAGGGGCAATTCTCGTGGCTTCCATTTGGCCTTTCCCACCATAACAGCCTCACTGCATGAGTTAGAGAGCCAATGTGGGGATTCTGTCAGTTTCTCAGTATGTCTATTCCAATTATACATTCTGGAACTGGGGAAATAACTACAGAATGGGTCCAGTGGGCTCCTGGACCCACTGTGAGATGCACCTGAGCTAAAACTTCATTGATCACCTGGCCTCCATAAGTCTCCATTTTGACTGATGGACCAGAGTTACGTTTTGGGTCCTCTGGAATTAATGTCACTTCTGAACCAGTGTCTAATAATCCCTGAAATATCTGATCATTTCCTTTTATTCCTCCAATGCAGTTACCCTGGTAAAGGGCTGTTGGTCTCCTTGGGGAAAGCCAGGAGGAAGATTAACAGTATAAGTTTGTGGCAGTGTAACAGGGTTCTCCCCCAAAGGGACCTGGCCTCCCCTTCATTCAAGGGACTCTGGGTCTGTAAACTGTTTCAAGTCTGGAAATTGATTAAGGGGCTGTGGCTCTGCATTTTTGTAAATCAGGTCAGACTTCTGTTCACTTGACCTAGAACTCTTTTGTTTATACAGCTCAAACAAGAATTTAGTAGACTGCCCTTCTATTGTATTTCTAGGTACCCCATGATTTACTAGCCAATGCCACAAATCTCTGCATGTCATATAATTTTGATGCCTGCTTTGAGTTTGCTGTCTATTATAATAGCCACGTCTACCCTGTCTTTGGTGATTAAGTGCTGCCACCTGGCTTCTGCCAACTTGGGGTCCGGTCATCCCCACTGTGTTTAAGGAGTCTGGCTCAGTGATAGCAGTTCCCACTATGATGTATGACCTACAGAGAAGTGCAACTACAGAGCTCTTCAGGGATGATGGCGCTAGTCTCACAAATTTATTTCTCACTGTTCTAGTGAAAGGTGCATCCTCTGGACATTCCTGGGGTTTAAGAGCAGGCTTTGCATGATAAATCTACTCTAACATTTCAATCTCTCTAAGCCTCTGGATCCCCTCATCTACATTGTACCAGGGTAGTTCTGGCATTTCAACTTCAGATAATGTAGGCCACCTTTTGACCCATGTTTCAACAAACCACCCACACAAACTGTTAATACATTTTCTAACCCCTCGAGATACAACATTGAATGCAGAATCTCCACTTAGTGGGCCCATATCAACAAATTCAGCCTGATCCAGCCTTATATTCCTCCCATCATTATCCCACACCCTTAAAAATCCATTACCACACATATTCCCATGATTTCTGTCTATATAAATTGGAACACCCATGCAGTTCTCTTGAAGTATAATGTACCTCCTCATGTGTAATATTTTGTACCTCACCTTTAAGGGCCTGTTGGGACTTTAGTCTAGTGATAGGTCTGGAAGAAACGAGGGGTGGTCCGGGTGGGTCACGAAAAGTATTAGAAGTATTTTCCCAGCCATTTGCTTCAGGGCATTCATTTCCAGTTTCATCTCTCTAGGGCTAATCCCTTCAGGTGGAGGTTGGGTGACCAACTCCTCAAGGCAGGCTGGAGGTGGGGTGGCTATGTCCTCAGGGCAGACTATTACAGGGTTATCTAGAGAAGGCTCAGCATGACCTAGGGTTTCAACCTCGCCCTTGACGTCATTATCAATCCATATGTCGTGCCTTTGAGTCCAGTCAGAGTAGAAAACCATTCATAAAAACTCATTTTTAAGATTCCGTTTCTTAAGAACTACTCCTGGTACCAAGTTGTATTAGTTTGGGTTCTCTAGAGAAAGAGAATCAACAGGAAATATTTGTAAATATAAAATTTGTAAAAGTGTGTTCTAGTTTGCTAGCTGCTGGAATGCAATATATACAAGAATTAGAATGGCTTTTAAAAAGGGGAATTTAGTAATTTGCTAGTTTACAGTTCTAAGGCTGAGAAAATGTCCAGTTAACAGAAGTCTTCAGAAATGTCCAATTAAAGGTATTCAGGGAAAGGATATGTCATTCTTCTCTGGCTCTCTCTGAATCTCTTTCATTCTCCAAAATGTTTCCTCTTTTATAGGACTCTGGAAGCTTATCAAGACCCACCCAAATGGGTGGAGACATGTCATCACCTAATCCAGTTTAACAACCACTCTTGATTAAATCACATCTCCAGGGAGATGATCTGATTACAGTTTCAAACATATAGCATTGAATGGGGATTATTCTGCCTTTATGAAATGGGATTTAGATTAAAGCATGGCCTTTCTAGGGGACATACATCCTTTCAAACCAGCACAAAGTGTCTCACATAACCGTGGGAATACAGAGTCCAAAATCCGTAGGCCACACTGTGAACTGACGATTCCTATGGAGCGTCTGGATGAACTCCACAGGAGAGGCTTGCTGGCCAAAGCAGTAAGAGAACCTGTCTCTTCTGAATCCTCCTTAAAAGGCTTCCAGTGATTAGATTATGTATCATTCATTGCAGAAGACTCTCCCCTTGGCTGATTACAAATGGAATCAGCTGTGGTTGCAGCTGACGTGATCATGATCTAATTCTATGAAATGTCCTCATAGCAACAGGCAGGCCAGCACTTGCCCAACCAGACAAGCAGGTACCAACACTTGGCCAAGTTGACACATGAACCTGACCATGGCAATCTGATTTTAGTTTGATAGAATGAGTTAGGTAGCATTCTTGCCTCTTCAATTTTCTGGAAGAGTATGAGCAGAATTGTTGCTAATTTCTCTTGATTACATTGGTAGAATTCACCCTTGAGATAATTTGTTCCTGGGCTTTTCTTTGTCAGAAGATTTTTGAAAATTGTTTCAATTTATTTACCTGTGTTTGGTTTGTTGAACTTTTCTATTTTCTCTGGAGAAAGTGTAGATTGTTCTTGTGCTTCTGGCTAATTGTCCATTTCATCTAAATTGTCTAGTTTGTGGGCATACAGTTGTTCATGGTTTCCTCTTATGACCTATTTTTAGTTGGTGGCGTCCGTAGTAATGTGCTTCTCATTTCTTATTTTATTTATTTGCATCTTCTCTCTCTTATTCTTTGTTTATCTAGCTAAGGACTTGTCAATTTTGTTGTTCTCAAAGAACCAACTTTTAGTTTTGTTGATTCTCTATTATATTTTCTTCTCCATTTTATTTATTTATGCTCTAATCTTTGCTATTTTTTTCTTTTGCTTTCTTTGGGATTTGATTGCTGTTCTTTTTCTAGTTCCTTCAGGTGTGTAGTTAGGTCTTTGATTTTATCTCTTTCTTCCATTTTAATGAAGGCGTTTTGTACTATAAATTTTCCTCTCGTCATTGTCTCTCCTTCATCACATAAGTTTTGATATCCTGTCTTCTCATTGTCATTAATCTCAAGATATTTTCTGACTGCTCTTGAAATTTCTTCTTTGACCCACTGATTGTTTAACAATGTATGGTTTAACCTCCATAAATCTGTGATTTTCCCATCCTCCGCATGTTATTGACTTCCCACTAAATTCCATTTTGTTTAGAGAAAGTGCTTTGTATAATTTTTGTCTTCTTAAATTTATTTAGACCTCTTTTTTTTTCCTTGGTCAGGCATCGGGAATCAAACCTGGGTCTCTGGCATGGCAGGGGAGAACTCTGCCTGCTGAGCCATCATGGCTCACCCTAGACCTTGTTTTAACATTTTTTTCAATTATGAAAAATAACATATATACAAAAAAAGCAATAAACTTCCAAGTACATTTTAATAAGTAGTTACACAACAGATTTTAAAGTTTGCTACGGGTCATAGTTCCACAATTATTCATTTTTCTTCTAGCTGCTCCAAGACACTGGAGACCAAAAGAAATATCAATATATTAATTCAGCCATCATAGTCATTTGTTAAATCCTATCTTCTCTATTGTACTCTTCCTTCTCTTGTTTCATTTTTGTGAAAATTAGCATATATTTAAAAAGCAGTAAATTTCATAGTACATAACAACAATTAGTTGTAGAACAGATTTAAGAGTTTAGTATGGGTTATAATTCCACAATTTTAGGTTTTTATTTCTAGCTAGTCTAAGGTACTAGAAATTAGAAGAAATATCAATATACTGATTCAGCACTCATACTCATTTGTTAAATCCTACCTTCTCTATATAACTCCACCATCACCTTTGATTTTTCTCTCACTCTTTAAGGGTATTTGGGCTATGATAATTCTAACTTTTTCTTGTTGGAAGGAAGGGGCTGTTGTTAATATGAGATAGGGGGATGGAATTAGATGATATTCTGGAAAGGCTGGCTCCTCTGCATTTCAGGACTTATCTGGTCCAGGGACACTTTTGGAGGTTGTAAGTTTCTCAAAGTTACCCTTGTGTATGGAAACTTTGTAGAATCTTATGTAATGCCCTAGGTGTTCCTTAGGATTGGCAAGAGTGGTTTTGGTTGGGATTTGACAAGCTATTATAAGTGGCAATGTCTGAATGAATCTTGTATAAGAGTGACCCCTAGAATAGCCTCTCAACTCTATTTGAAATCTTTCAGCCACTAATAACTTATTTGTTCCTCTTCTTTGCCCCATTTTGGTCAGGATAGCATTATTGATCCCATGGTGCCAGGACCAGACTCATCCCTGGATGTCATCTCCTATTTAGACATTTTGTAACTCAACATGTAATCTCACCTGAAGAATGATCCATGAGCACCTGAGAAGAATACATATCTTGCATTCCTGAGGTGCATTGTCTTGTGTATGTCTGCCAGATCCAGTTCATTTATCAAATTATTCAAGTTCTCTATTCCCTTATTGTTCCTCTGGTATGGTTCTATTGCTATGAGTGGTCTGTTGATGGCTTCATCTATTATTGTAGGTGCATCTGTCACTTCCTTCAGTTTTGCTAGTGTTTTGCATCACATATTTTGGGGCACCTTAGTTAGGTTCATATATACTGATGATTACTATTTTTTTCTTGGTGGATTGTCCCCTTTATTAATATATAATATCCTTCTTTGTGTTTTTTAACAGTTTTTAATTTAAAGTCTATCTTGCTCAATATTTTTTATAGCTACTCCAGCTTTTTCTTGCATATGATATGCATGGAATATCTTTTCCAGCCTTTCACTTTAAACTTATTTTTATCCTATGTTTAAGGTTAGGGTCTTGCAGACAGCATATAAATGACATACTTTTTATTCATTTTGCCTGTCTGTGTCTTTTGAATGGAGAGTTTTATCCATTAACGTTTGATGTTATTACTGTAAAGGCAGTAGTTACGTAAAAAACTTTATGCTTTGATTTTCATATATCATATCTTTTATTTACTCTCTTTTCACTCTTTATTTTACCCTTATGGAAATTTTTCATTTTTACACTCTCCTGCAAGCCTCTCTCTTGTCCTTTCCTTTCAGCCTGCAAAACTCTCTTAAGTATTGCTTGTAGGGCAGAACTTTTGTTAATGAATTTTCTCAGCTTCCGTTTATCTGTGAATATCTTAAACTCCCCCTCATTTTTGAAGGACACTTGCCAGAAAGAGAATTCTTGGCTGGCAAGTTTTCTCTTTCAATTACTTGCACATATAATATGGCTGTCTTTTTGCCTCCTTGGTTTATGGTGAGAAATTGATGTTTAGTCCTATCTTATCCAGGCATCCGTTGCATGTTTTGATTTGTTGATCTTGTGTATTACATTAATTGATTTTCTTATGTTGAACCATCCTTGCATACCTGGCATGAATCCTACTTGGTCATGGTGTATAATTTTTTTAATGTGCTGCTGGATTCAATTTGCAAGAATTTTGCAGAGGATTTTTGCATCTATATTCATTAGAGTGATTGGCCTGTAATTTTCTTTTCTCATAGTACCTTTGTCTGGCTTTGGTATGAGGATGATGTTGGCTTCATAGAATGCGTTAGGTAGCTTTCCCTCCTCTTCGATTTTTTTGAAGACTTTGAGCAGAATTGGTACAAATTCTTTCTTGAATGCTTGGTAGAATTCAAATGTGAAGCCATCTTGTCCTGGACTTTTCTTTTCTGGGAGCTTCTTGATGACTGATTCAATCTCTTTACTTGTGATTGGTTTGTTGAAGTCATCTATTTCTTCTTGAGTCAATGTTGGTTGTTCATGCCTTTCTAGGAAGTTGTCCATTTCATGTATGGTGTCTAGGATATTAGCATAAAGTTGCTCATAGTATCCTCTCATTGCCTCCTTTGCTTCTCTGGGGTCAGTGGTTATATCTCCTCTTCATATTTCTAATTTTATTTATTTGCATCCTCTCTTTTTTTGTCAACTTTGCTAAGGGCCCATCAATTTTATTGATTTTCTCAAAGAACCAACTTCTGGTTTTGTTGATTTTCTGGATTTTTTCATATTCTCAATTTCATTTATTTCTGCTCTAATATTTGTTATTTCTTTCCTTTTGCTTGCTTTGGGGTGTGCTGTTCTTTCTCTAATTGTTCCAAGTGAGCAGTTAATTCCTCGATTTTTTTCTCTTTGTTCTTTTTTGATACAGGCATTTAAGGCAGTAATTTTCCCTCAGCATGCCTTTGCTGCATCCCATGAATTTTGACATGTTGTGCTTTCATTTTCATTTGCCTCAAGATATTTACTGATTTCACTTGTAATTTCTTCCTTGACTGAATGGTTGTTTAAAAGTGTGTTGTTTAACCTCCATATATTTGTGAATTTTCTGGCCCTCTGCCTGTTATTGATTTCCAACTTTATTCCTTTATGGTCTGAGAAAGTGTTTTGTATGATTTAAATGTTTTTAAATTTATTGGACTTTACTTGTAACTCAGCTTATGGTCTATCCTTGAGAATGATCCATAAGCACTTGAGACAAAGATGTATCCTGCTTTTGAGAGGTGTAATGTTCTATCCATTGATGAGAGTGGGGAATTGAAGTCTACATTTATTATGATAGAGGTCTCTATTTTGCTTTTCAGTGTTTTCAGTGCTCGTCTCATGTATTTTGGAGCACTCTGGCTTGGTGCATAAGTATTTATGATTGTTATGTCTTCTTGTTGAATTGTTCCTTTTATTAACACATAATGTCCTTCTTTGTCTCTTTTGTTTTACATTTGAAGTCTGATTTGTCAGATATTAATATAGGTCTCTTTGTCACAAGTTCTCTCAGTGATTGTTTGCCTGAAAATGTTTTAATTTACCCCTCATTTTTGAAGGACATAGATTTCTTGGTTTTTATCTTTTAAGATCTTACATGTATGCGTACCACTGCTTTGTTGCCTCCATGGTTTCTGCTGAGAAATCATACATAATCTTATTGGGTTTCGCTTGTATGTAACAGATTGCTTTTCTCTTGCTGCTTTCAAAGTTCTCTTTCTCTTTGACATCTGACAGTCTGATTAGTAAGTGCCTTGGAGTATGTCTATTTAGATCTATTCTGTTTGGGGTATGCTGCACTTCTTGGATCTGTAATTTTTTGTTTTTCATAAGATATGGGAAATTTTCTGTGATAATTTCCTCCACTCGTCTCTCTCCTCCTTTACCCTTCTCTTCCCCTTCTGGAACACCCACAATATGTATATTAATGTTCTTCATGTTGTCATTCAATTCCCTGAGACCCTGCTCATATTTTACCACTCTTTTCCCTATATTTTCTTTGCATGTCTGATTTCAGATGTCCAGTCTTCCAATTCACTAATCTTTTCTTCTACCTCTTCAAATTTATCCTTGTAGGTTTTCATCATTTTTTCATTTCTTCTACAGTGACTTTCATTCCCATAATTTCTGTGATTTGTTTGTTCAGACTTTTGATTTCTTCTGTTTGTTCACCCATTGCCTTCTTTATATCCTCCCTCAACTCATTGATTTGATTTTGATGAGATTTTCCATGTCTGTTTGGACATCCTGAGTCAATTATTTTAATTCTTGCATCTCATTTGAATTGTTGGTTTGTTCCTTTGACTGGGCCATATATCTTCTATTTTCCTGGTATGATTCATTATTTTTTGCTGGCTGTCCAGGCATTTGATTTCCTTAGTTAGTTTACTCTGGAGATTATTTTCACCCTTTTATGTAGGATTTTCTTGCCAGATGGCTTTGTTTTATATCTATTCTTTGACATTCAATTCAACTTATTCTAGACCTCTAGCATAGATTTTGTTTAACGGATCAGAATTTTTCAGTTCTTGTTTTTCTGTTTCTTGCCCTGCCTATATAGAGGCTTTTCTTTTTGTTTTTTTTTTCATGAGGGTCTACTTAGATATTATAGACCCCAGTCAGATTTTCACAGACCAGACTGGCCTCCTCTCAGGAGTTTTCCCTGAGGGCAAGATCCAGCAGGTTGACATACTTTCCTATGGAACCTCTATACTCTGTGCTTTTCCTATTCTTCCCAGTATGTGGTGCTTACCTGCCTGTGGTTCTCCATCAGCATAAAGTGATGTAGTGCCTTTAACTTTAGTAGACTTCCCTGCTGGGAGTGTGGTTGAGACAGAGGAGAGAGCATAGGCTGGCTTTACATGTTTCAGTTTTCTAGTCCCTGGGATCTGAATTCCTTGGAGGAGTATTCCACCTGAGCTGGGCCTCACCCCTGTACTGAGAAAGGTACAGCCTCCAGGGAACTAACTCCTTTCACCGGACCAGTGGCTTTGTCTCTCAGACAAGCTTAATTCACCCTTTCCTGGGGCAGTTGGAGCCTGAGAAGCCTTGCAATTCTATCTAATGAGGTGTCGAGTAGTTGAAACAAAGCAAAAAGTAAAGAAAATAATAGTTAAAAAATCTTTTCAGGGCAAGAACCCCATTCCTCAGGTTTGGTAATCAAGAGCTTATTTTGGTACATAGCTCTATGTATCTCCAGGCTGTAGGTGTCACCATTTTGTTTATAGGGTCCAGCCCTTTCAAGTATTTTGTGCTGTATGATGCAAAAGCCCTCCATTTTTTTTATCCCCATCAACTCTGCCCCTCTCTGCCAGAGCAAAAATTCCTAGTAACTTTAGCTCTTATTGGAGGTTTATCTGAGCTGGGGGCTTATTTTCTGTAGTCAGAATGTATTAATTAATTCTTCAATTGGAGCTTGGTTGAGCTAAGTCTCTTTCCTTTCCCCTCTGGAAACCAGGCTGCTGTGCCCACGGGGGAGAAGCACTGGCCTCCATGGCTGGGGGACTTACAGTTCTGTGTGGGGTAACAGCCATTCTAGCCTTATCCAGACTGGTGTAGGCTGTGTGTTCATTCACTGATCTGGCCACAACAATTGTTCTGTACTGTTTCTGGCTATTTAATAGCTGTGGAGGATGAACTAAATGCCACACTTCACTAAACCACCATCTTGAAACCAAGATCTCCATCCCTTGTATGTTGTGACTTCAGAATTCACTCCTTATCTTTGATATATGATATTCTGATTAGTGTGTGTCTTCCACCAGGTCTATTTGGATTTAATTGATTTGGGGTACATTGTGCTTCTTGGCCCTGGATATCAATGTCTTTCATAAGAGTTGGGAAGTTCTGGGCCATTATTTCTTCAAATATTCCTTCTTGCCCTTTTCCCTTCTCTTCTCCTTCTGGGACCCCCATAATGCTCATGTGCTTCATGTTCTCAATCAGTTCCAAGATACCCTCTTCACATTTCTCATTCTTTTCTCTATCTGTTCTTTTGTTTGTTCGAGTTTAGTTGCTCTATCTTCTAGCTCACTGATCCTTTCTTCTCCCTCTTCAAATCTACTATTGTGTGCTTCTCGTATATTTTTGACTTCATCTACTGAGTCCATAATTCCCATGAGATCTGTTTTTTTCATGCTACTAAATTCTTCTTTATGCTTACCCAGTGTCTTCTGAATATCCTTTATCTCTTTAGCTGTCTTGTTGAGATTGTTTAGGAGATTTAAAAAAAAATCTTTGATTAGTTGTTTCAGAGTCTGTATCTTCTCCAACTTTTTAATTTTCTTCTTTGACTGGGCCATATCTTCTTGTTTCTTAAAATGGCTTAATATCTTTTTGTTGATGTCAGGTCATTGGATTATTTTGGTGAGATTACTGTAAAGGTCATAAACTCTGCCCTGTCAAACATTTAATTGTTAATGGTATTTGTGTTAATGCATTTTTTGACACTTGATTCATTAGTATAACCCAACCAGGGCTTAGCCAAGAACCCATGAACAGGTAGTGCACCAGTGTCACAGTGTCCCAGGGAGGTCAGGCAAAGATGTCTAAACCTTTTAATTCTGTTCCTCAAGGGTGCACTTAACTTGTCAGTCCCCAAAATAGCCCTCTTTGCCCAAAAGAATTTTAGAAGTCTTCCTAGAGGTGCACTTTTCTTGCCTGTTGAATGATAGTGCTCTTTGACAAACTATCCTTTCAGTCCTCTGAAGGATGAGAAACTACTTGAGGGCTATAGACAAGGGCATAACCATGCTAGATTGGGCTGTTTTAAACAAACGGTGGTCCCAGCCATTCAAATTTGTTGGCCAAAAGATGAATCTGTGCTAGATCATGTCCCACCCTGTTTTAGAAAGAATGGCCCCCCCTGCCTTTTCAGTCTGGAGCTTCCCACCAGCCAGAGACTGGGAAACAGGAGACTTTCTGCCCTGAGAATGAGGGATGGGTGCCAAGAGAAGGGACTGAGGGTAGTTACTCAAGTTATCTCACCACAATTCCTTCATCTCTTCCTCTCACAATTTCCTGGGTGCTGTAGAACATGTCCTCTGATCTCCAGAGTGCCAGATAAATTGTTGCAGTTTCTGCTTGACCTCTAGTTTCTCTGGGAAATCAGTGAACCTAGTTTCTACCTAATCAGCCATCTTGGAACCACAAATTCTGGGGATTTTTTTATAGCCTGGCAAGACCTTGAAATATAGAAACATAAAAATTGCCTAATATTTAATATGGAGGAAGAGGGGTTCATCAGTTTTCTATAGATCATCCATAAAAATTCTGGATTGGGTAGATACTAGATGAATAACTCTCCTGTTAAATGTCTTGAGATGATCCACAGAATAATTTACCTGTTCATGGTAGTTCTAATAGTGAAGAAAGTTTTCTGTAAATGAATTAGGTACTTATTTAGCTCTCTGAACTCTGGGCCACTCAGAATGCCACAAAGGTATCCCGTCTAAGTTTTCAACCCTTAATCCATGTAAATATATTAACCAGACACACATTAATTTGATCTGAAAGCTCATTTATCCCTAAGGAATCTAAAAGATCAAGGAGTTGTGGGGACAAGTGATCTTTGGGCTGAATCAAGGGAGATATATTGAGAATACCTTTATCAAGTAAGCAAAATGTATCTGAAGAAACACTCTGACACATGCTTTGTTATCTAGTTATGAAAGAAGACAGCTACAAGCTAATATGCTAGATCAATATTGGAGGAATGGGTAGTATTGAGAAAGGGATGGGAAAGAAGAGTTATTTACATTCTAGAGTTTGAAAAAGTTTTGGAAAACTATTCTGCCCAAAAAAGTATAAAATTGGAATGACTATTTTTGTCTTAAATGGAATAACAGAAAAACTTATCTCATATTTTTAATATTATTTTGCCATCACTTTTTTCAAGGTAAAGCTATGTGTTTATTCAAATTATGCTCAATTAAACTTGGAATTTGTACAATATATATTATGTTTTATTTTACAAGCTGTATAGGATTTTTAAAAATTTTATTGTATGATATAACATATACACAAAGCAAAGAAAGAAAAAAGCAATAATTTTCAGAGCACTTTTCAACAAGTAGTTACAGGACAGATCACAGAGTTTTCCATGGGCTACCATACCATCCTTTTTAGATTTTTCCTTCTAGCTGCTCCAATATATAGAAGGCTAGAAGGAATAAATTTTTTTATCATCACAATTGACTTTTTTCTTTTTTGTGAAAATAACATATCTACAAAAAAGCTAAAAATTTCAAAGCACAGCACAATAGTTGTAGAACAGATTTCAGAGTTTGGTATGGGTTACAAGTCCACAAATTTAGGTGTTTATTTATAGCTGCTCTAAGATACTGGAGACTAAAAGAAATATCCATTTATTGATTCAGTGATCATATTTATTTGTTAAACCCTACTTTCTCTGTATAACTCCATCATCAACTTTGATCTTTCTATCCCACTCTTTAGGAATAATTGGGCTATGGTCATTCTAACTTTTTCACGTTGGAAGTGTCTGTCAATAATATGGGGTAGGAAGATGGAACTAGCTGATATTCTGGAGAGGCTGGGCCCCTAGGTTTCAGGACTTTTGTGATCCAGGGACCCATCTGAAGGTTGTAGGTTTCTGGAAAGTTTCTCTAGTGCATGGAACATTGATAGAATCTTTTGTGTTGCCCTAGGTGCTCTTTAGGATTGGCTGAAATGGTTTGGGTTGGGGTTTGATAAGTTATGATAATTAGTTATGTCTAACTGAAGGTTGCATTAAGAGTCACCCACAGAGTATCCTCTTGGCTCTATGTGAACTCTTTTAGCCACTGATACTTTATTAATTACACTTCTTTCCCCCCTTTTGGCCAGGATAGAATAGTTGATCCCAGAGTGTCAGGGCTGCACTCATTCCTGGAAGTCATTTCTCATGCCACCAGGGAAATTTTCACCCCGGAATGTCATGTCCCACATAGAGGGGAAGGCAAAGATTTCACTTACAGAATTGGGCTTAGAGAGAGTGAGGTCACATCTGAGCAATAAAACAGGTCCTCCAGAAGTAACTGTTAGACATACATACAAGTAGGCTAAGATTCTCTGCTACCTACATAAGATTCACATGAGTAAGCCTCAAGATCAAGGGCTTGGCCTATTGATTTGGGTGCCCCTAATATTTGACACAGCATCAGTGGATTCCCTGATGGTAAAGTTTAATAGTCACCCCCCTTTTTTTCTCCCATCCTGCAAGGGACTTTGACAATACTTTTTGGTGATTTTCTTACTATATTCTAGAATGCATTCAGGCATTATTTTAAACCATACAAGATTAAAGGCCCTCATTCTTACTCTAGATTCCCTGTGTTTCAATTGTTCAAATGAGCTATCCAGACAGGTTGAGTTAGATTATGTGCTATAGGAAATTTAGGTTCCAGACAAAATAAATCTTTCTTCCTTTGGTCTCAAAGAGTAGGTGCATTTCCAAAATATAGATGATGTCTTCCTTACCTCTGTGTTCTGAATTACCTTACTCCTTACCTGATTAGCTTCATTCTTATCTCTAAATACCAGGTTATGGATAGATAAAACAGCTTCTCAAAATCCAGAAATAATAATTACTGCTCTGGACTGTGCCTGCTATAAGACTTTACAATTTAGGCCCCGGTTTTTTTATAAGCATTTTTTAAATGAGACTATATGATAACTTTCTTTCATTTCTGGCTCATTTTGCCTTACCAAATGTCCCAAAGGTTCATTCACATTGTTGCATGCCTCATGCCTTCATTCCTTTTTGTGGCAACACAATATTCTATCATATGTATGCATTATCATCATTAGCCAATCTACTTCTCTGTCAGTGGATCCTTCAGCTACCTGCATTCATTAGCATCACGTATAATGCCCAAAGTCCACAGTCCACACTAAATTTTAGATAATTTCATTGTTCCCAAGAGAAATACAACCAATAAACATATCCTCACCAGATAGGAAATCTAAACCTTCCATGAACTCTTATCCTTCCCCCCATTATTTATCACTGCTGTTGCTGTGGTACTGCTGATGTTTTCCTGTTAAACATAACCTATAGCATGCAATAGCAGTTTTCCCCTGTACCCTGGACTTAAACACTCTTTGTACATGAATCATAACTTTTGAAGTCATTCTTGCAAGAACTTATTTATATTTCTAGTGTTAATCAGTAGGACACCTAGGTCTATACAACCCCTTTTAATCTTGTTAATCTTCAATATGGTACTGTTACTTATAGACCCACTGGGGAACCACCTTCACTTCTATCTATTCCCTTACATTTGAGTTCAACCTCATCAGGTAACCGTTCACTCATTTCTAACTTCTATGCATCTCTAAGCCCCCTATATTCTGTATCATAAGCGTCTGATTTTACTTTTACCATGGTCATAAAAGTGGAGTCATACAGTATCTATCCTTTTGTGTCTGGTTTATTTCCCTCAGCATTATGTCCTCAGGGTTGATCCATCTTGTAATGTGCTTCAGGGCATCATTTTGTCTTACTGCTGCATAATATTCCACCATATGTATAAACCACATTTTACTAATATACCCATTTGTTGATGAGCATTTGGATTAGTTCCATATTTTGGAAATTGTGAATAATGATGCTATGAATATCAGTGTGAAAACATCTGTTTGTGTTTTATGAACATCTTTGATTAGTTGTTCCAACATCTGTGTCTCCTCTCGTGTTTTAATTTGGTTGTTAGCTGGGCTTTATCTGTCTGCATCATGATATGCTTAGTGATCTTCTGTCTTCATAGCATGTAAATATCTTGATTGTTTTACTTTGGAAGTTGATTTTGTTCAGTATTCTAAAGGCTTGTGTTTGTGGGTTGGATGTGCAGCAGGATGCAGGGCGTGGGGCAGGGCACAACCATGTGGTGATGCATTGTAGCACAGGTATAAGCACAGGTTGGGGATGCTACATTGGTGTCTGTGAGCGTGGGTGCCCTGCAGTGGGGAGTATGTGGCTGTGAGGGTGCAAGAGTCTGGGGAGTGGTACCCTGGTGTGCTCTGGTCTAGGGCACAGAGCCTTTTGTGTGCATGTTCAGAACTCAGGGCTTTGGGTAGGCATTGTGCCTGCATGGGCTGGGAACATATGTGGCCCAGCTGCACAGGTCAGCGCTTGTTCAGAGCTATAGGGTGTGACTGCAGGTTGTGTGCATGCACAGATCTGGAAGGGCTATAACTGATGTACACATGTGCAGAGCTCAGGGAGTGTAGGGTGAGGTTGCATGACTGTATGGGCTGGGGTCAGGTGTAGGCTGGGTATGGAGTTAAGTGCCCACAGCCTTTATGCACTGTCAACTGCCTGCAGGGGTAGGGACTGAAGGTAGGGTTTGGGAGGGGCAGGGTGAAACTGCACTTTAGCAGGAGAGGGGGGTTGAGCTGTGGCACATGTGGGCATGCTTGGAGTGAGGTTGTGGGGCAGGTACATGCGTGAGGGTTTGGCAGGATGTGGACACGTGGAGTGCAGTGGGGATGCAGGTGACAGGGTTCAGGTGCATGGGGTGTGGGGTTAGTATTGGGTCAGAGCTAACATGGTGAGGGTAGCATCTTTAAGGAACATGGCTTAGCTTACTTTCTGGTCCCCGTTTTCCCACCTGTGCACTCCTGAGGGTACTGGGCCTCTGTGTTAGGCTGTTTGTGCCAGCCAGAAGATCTCCAGTTCTCTGTTTCTCTGTCCCTCAGTTTTTGCAGCTAGGGCCACCCTATGTGGTGCAGAAGACTCTCCCAGGTCACTAACATCCTGTCTCAGTCACCCTCCTACCACTTCTCTAGCTGCTCCTTGGAGCAGGGTTGAACTCCATCAATCCTATTCCACCATCTTCCTGGAACTTGCCATCATTTTTTATGGATAAGGAGAGTAAACTACAAGAAAGCAAAGTGAATTTCCAAAGGTTGATGGATCAGAAATTTACTAAATGTTGTATGTTGACCAAATAGATTTGATGAATATTTAGGAAAGTGACTATTAACCATCATGTCATTTTCGGTTTTAGATAGTAGATGAAGGTTAAAGAACTAAGGTTTGTCAAGGCAGTTAAGGTATTTGAGGGCTAGGCCCAAATCAAGGTGTAAACAGTGATCTGAAACTACGTGAATAGAGTAAAGTAGGCATACAGAGAATGGCCAAAAGAACCATACAGTGAGACCCAGATTATAGGTAGTGAAGTAGACAAAAGGTCAGGCATATTTCAAAAGTCATGAAAGGCAAGATCTGGATCCAGAGTTGTTGGTCTGGGATACAGAAATCAAGAGCTAAGTCACAGAAAGTAAATATAAGAGAGGAGGGAAAATATTGGGAAAACAGAGACTTAGGCTTTAAATTGTTAGGCAAAATATTGGGAAGATACAAATACAAGGATCAAGTTAAAATGAAAGAAGCCAGAGATGAAACAAGATAAATTCAAGGCAGGCCAGCTTCTTTGCTTTTTAAAGCAGTTTATTGAGATTCATTCATATTCATACAATCCATCAAAAGTGTACAATCAATGGCATTTAGTATATTAACAGAGTTGTACAATCATCAGCATGATAGTTTTGGAACATTTTTGTTACTTCAAAAATGAGAAAAACCATACCCCTTAGGAGATACCTCTCAATCCCTTCATCCTTCCCCATCTGTACATAGCCACTAATCTATTTCTGTCTCTATAGATTTATTTGTTTATTTTAAAATTTTTATCTGTTTTATTACAGTTCATTATTTTATTTAAAAAGTTAGTCACAAAAAATTGATTTTGCAAACACTAAAAAATTGACCAAATATTGAAAAGTGAAAAGGAATACCAAATTTTGATTCGCAAAGAAGAAAGGAACAGTAACTAGAAACGTGGAAAGATAGGGTGTCAAGGGACATTGTTAGAAAGCATTCAATTTTTGCTTTTTATTGTATATTATAACATGTATACAAAGCAAAGAAATAAAAAAGCAATAGTTTTCAAAGCACTCTTCAACAAATAGTTATAGGACAGATCCCAGAGTTTGTCATGGGGTACCATACGATCCTCTTAGATTTTTCCTTCTAGCTGCTCCAGAATGTAGGAAACTAGGAGGCTTAAATATTTTTTTATCACCACAATCAACTTTTTTCCTTTTTTTGTGAAAAAAACATATATACGAAAAAGCATTTGATTTTGAGAAGTTTCCATTTATCTATTTTTTCTTTTGTTGCTTGTGCTTTGGGTGTAAAATGTAGGAAGCTATCTCCTTTTACTAGGTCTTGAAGATGCATCCTTACATTTTCTTCTAGAAGCTTTAGAGTGCTAGCTCTTATATTTAGGTGTTTGATTCGCTTTGAGCTAATTTTTTTGTGTAGAGTGTAAGATAAGGGTCCTCTCTCATTCTTTTGACTATTGATATCCAGTTCTTCCATGCCCAATTACTGAAAAGACGATTTTCTCCCAGTTAAGAGGATTTGAGGGCCTTGTCAAAAATCAATTAACCATAGATTTGGTGGTTTATTTCTGCACTCTCAATTAGATTTCTATCTTTGTGCCATGCCATGCTGTTTTGATCACTGTGGCTTTATAATAGGTTTTAAAGTAAGGGAGTGTTAATCCTCCTTCTTTTTTCTTTTTTTAGGATGCTTGTAGCTATTCAGGGTCTCTTTACACCCCAGATGAATTGGTCATTAACTTTTCCAAGTCTTCAAAGCAGGTTGTTGGAATTTTGATTGGTATGGTGCTGAATCTGTAGATCAATTTGGGGAGAATTGGCATCTTAACTATATTTAACCTTTCTGTCCATGAGTAGGGAAAATCTTCCCAACTATTTAGATCTCTTTTGACTTCTTTTAACAATGTTATGTAGTTTTCTTTGCACAAGTCCTTTTTGTCCTAGCTAAGTTCATTCCTAAGTATTTGATTCTTTTAGTTGTTATTTTGAAAGGAGTTTTTTCCTTAACTGACTCTTCAGCTAGGTCATTCCTTGTGTATAGAAACATTATTGGTTTTGCACGTTAATTTTATGTCCTTTTACCTTGTTGAATTTGTTTATTATCTCAAGTAACTTCACTGTAGATTTCTCAGGATCTTCCAAATATAGTATCATGTCATCTGTGAAAAATGAGAGTTTTATTTCTTCCTTTCGAATTTGGATACCTTTTATTTCTTTGTCCTGCCTGATTGCTCTAGATAGAACTTCTAGCACAATGTCAAATAATAGTGGTGACAGTGGGCATCCTTGTTTCATTCCTGAACTTAGGGGGAATGCTTTCATTCTCTCTCCACTGAGTACCATGCTGGCTATCGGTTTTTCATACCGAGGTAGTTACCTCTGATTCTTATTTTTTGAAGTGTTTTTATCAGAAAAGGATGTTGAATTTTGTCAGATGCTTTTTCAGCATGAATCAAGATGATCATGTGATTTTTCACTTTTGATTTGTTAATGTGCTGGATTTCATTAATTAATTTTCTTGCATTGAACCATCCTTGCATTCCTGGTATAAACCCCACTTGGTTGTGGTGTATAATTCTTTTAATGTGTTGTTGGATTAGATTTGCTAATAGCTTTTGGGATTTTTTTCATCTATGTTCATTAAGGAGATTGGCATTTAGTTTTCCTTTCTTAGAGCACCTTTACCCTATTTTAGTATTAAACTGATATTAGCTTCATAAAATGAGTTAGGTACAGTTCCTTTTTCCTCGATTTTTTGGAAAATTTGAGCAGAATTGGTGTTATTTCTTTTTGGAATGTTTGATAAAATTCCCCTGTGAAGCTACCTCGCCCTGGGCTTTTCTTTGTAGGAAGATTTTTGATGACTGATTGAATCTCTCCCATTATAATTGGTTTGTTGAGATCTTCTACTTCTTCCTGAGTCAGTGTAGCTTGCTTGTGTGTTTCCAGGAATTGTCCATTTCATCTAAGTTGTCTAGTTTGTTGGGATATAGTTGTTCATAGTATACTCTTATGATTTCTTTTATTTATTCAGGGTCTGTGGTAACGAATCCCTTCTCATTTCTGATTTTGTTTATTTGTATCTTCTCCTTTTCTTCTTTGTCAGTCTTGGCTAGTGGTCCATGAATTTTATTGATATTAAAAAAAAACTAAGTTTTGGTTTTATTCATTCTTTTTCTTGTTCTCTTTCTCTCCCATTCATTTATCTATGCTTTAATCTTTGTTATTTCTCCTTTTCTGTTTGCTTTGGGGTGAGTTTGCTGTTCTTTCTCAAGTTCCTCCAGGTATGCTGTTAAGCCCTAGATTTTTGTTCTTTCTTGTTTTTTACTATACACATTTAGAGCAATAAATTTCCCACTCAGCACAGCCTTTACTGCATTCTGTAATTCCTTATAAGTTGTATTCTCATTTTCATTTATCTCCACATAGCTACTAATTTCTCTAGCAATTTCTTCTTTGACCCACTGGTTGTTTAAGAGTGTGTTATTTAATCTCCATAAATTTGTGAATGTTCTCATTCATTGGTGGTTATTGAGATCCAGCTTCATCCCATTGTGATCAAAGAAAGTGCTTTGAATAATTTTAATGTTTTTAAATTTATAAAGACCTGTTTTGTGCCCCAGCATATGATCTATCCTGGAGAATGTTCCATGAGAACTAGAAAAGAATGTATATCCTTGTGTTTGGGGGTGCAATGACCTATATATGTCTGTTAGTTCTGATTCACGTATCAAGTTAGTCAACTTCTATTTTTCCTGGTTGATCTTCTGTCTGGTTTTTCTATCTATAGAGGAGAGTGATGTATTGAAGTCTTCTACTATTATTGTTCAAACATCTGTTACTCTCTTCAGTTTTGCCAATGTCTCTCTCATGTACTTTGGAATTCCTTAATTAGGAGCATAAACATTTATGATTATTATATCTTCCTGGTGAATTGATGCTTTAATTAGTATATGGTTTTCTTCTCTGTCTCTTTTGGTGTCTTTACATTTAAGTCTAGCTTGCCCAATATTAGTATAGCTATTCCTGTTTTCTTTTGGTTCCAAGTTGCATGGAAAATCTTTTTCACTTTCAATCTATTTGTATCCTTGTGTCTAAGATGAGTCTTTTGTAAGCAGCATATATCTGGGTTATGTTTTCTTTTTTTTTTTTTTTAACTTTTTATTAATTAAAAAACTTAACAAAAGAACATTAATATATCATTCCATTCTACATATACAATCAGTAATTCTTAATATTATCACATAGTTGCATATTCATCATTTCTTAGAACATTTGCATCGATTTAGAGAAAGAAATAAAAAGACATCAGAAAAAAATAAAACAATAATAGAGAAAAAAAGATTATACATACCATACCCCTTACCCCTTGCTTTCATTTATCACTAGCATTTCAAACTAAATTTATTTTTTCATTTGTTCCCCCTATTATTTATTTTTATTCCATATGTTCTACTCTGATATAGTAGCTGAAAGGAGCATCAGACACAAGGTTTCCACATTCGCAGAGTCTCATTGCGAAAGCTATATCATTGTTCAGTCATCATCAAGAAACA
>PVIY010005363.1:0-86684 GCA_004026745.1 Myrmecophaga tridactyla | reverse complement strand
CATGTCTGAGACCCGGGTTCATTTCCTGGTGCCTGCATATGTTAAAAAAAAAAAAAGTACAGAAGAGTTTGCAAGACACACATGTATTAAACCAACTAAAATTTCAGAGATATTTTACTGCAAAATTGCTTACCTGAATAATGTACCTTCTTTAACTGTACAAGTTAAAATAACAACCACTTCTCCAAATATTTTCTTATCCTCCTTTCTTCATTCTTTTGTCATGGCACTTGTCATCTAACATATTATTATATAGTTTACCTAACTTTTATTTTTCAATTGCTACTATCTCCATTACAGGCTCAATAAAATATGTCTCAGGGACAGAGATTTTTACCTCTTTTGTTCAATTTTTTAACTCCAATATCTAGATCACATCTGGCACAAACTAGATCCTCAAAAATATTTTTAGAAAAATTGAATTAATAAAAAATATGAGTGAGTTTAAGAATTAGAAAATTGAATTTTTGTTTATATCAGGTTTCTGCTTTTTAGCTAATTTTTTGCCACTTATTTGCATGTGAAAATAGCAGTGGTTATCTTCTTTCACCATTGAATTCTTCACAGCTTGAGAAAAATCTGATTAATTATATGGTGTTCTTAAATCAGGAAGCAATTTGACAGTTACTTCTAAGTTTCTCCTATTGACATGAATACCATAATTATTGTAATTCACATTCATCGTATGAGTTAATTTTAATTTTCCTTTCCCTGGAGTTCATCCCAACTCATAATATTCCACAATTATACATTCTTTAGTGTTTTCAAATACTTCATGCATTTGCACTATGCTAGGGTGAAAGTGGGTAGAAGTTCTATTTTCCTGGAAACTTGAATGCTCTGAGAGTAACTTGCTATGTTTTGTTGATTCAGTATTTTTCTTCTTTATGTGCTTTCTTAGAATTATTATTATAAAACTCTATTTTTTAATTTATCATTAGGAAAAGATACATTGTTAATGAGAGCATCTTAATTGCCACATACTTGACATGATTCTTCCTATGAGTGAAATTTTGAGAATTTTGGTATAAAGTGATCATTAAATCTTTATGGGAAGGAAAATATCAGGGAATATACATATAATGGCTTTTAAATAGTTTTGATTGTTGGCCATACATTTAAAGGGCAGAAATTACATGTCTGGAAAGCTTAGAAAATTAGTTGATGGCTATTGATTTGTCTTAATATTTTACTGTGAATTCTGAAAGAAGTTAAGAATGACAAGCAATTGCATTTCATAAGTGATTATTTTAAAATTTTTGCAGCTACTACATGAAAATTATGCATTTATTTTCATGGTTTCAACAATTTTTACTTTTAAAATTTAACCTAATATTTGATTTAATTTCTTTCTTAGGTCGTTTTGTTCTGACAACTCTTTCACTTGCTACTTACAAGCCAGCTCTCTCATTTCTCTCTCTCTACATCTTGGGAAACAGAAATCAGTAACTATCAGAAAATATATTATTTAACAATATCCTTGTTATATGTATTTTAAAATCTAAGTATACTCAATATTTACATTTTAAAAATAAGTATTGTTATTAGGTATTTAAAAATATGATTACGTGGGTTAAAAAGAAAATTCAAAAATGCTTTTTACATTTGGTGAAAAATAGCATCACTCTCTTGCCTTTCTCAAGAAAACTTTATAAATGTATGTACTTTTTATTACATAGTTTAATACTTGGTTACCAAAGTATCATTGTACCCCAATGTCTGTATGCTTAATAGCATTTGAGCATTAATGTAATATTAACACAATGGTGATGTGTTTCATGTATTCAGTTGTACTCGTCTTAAAAATTATACAGCTTGACTATTTATAATTAACCAAAAAATATAAGGGAAGATGATTTTAGATGTGTGGTGGAATAATCTGAAATTTAAAAGAGGTGCTTCATCACTGGGGAAATGCATTTTTAAAGAATTCAGTGGTATAAAATTATTTTTGATATCCTCTCCTCATTTATTTTAATCAAAAAAGGTCATAATGAAGCTCTTTGAAGTATGGCACCACCTTATTCATTCAGCCATGGAGTAATTTCATATTTTTCAGACTATACAGTCTTTCTTCAAGACTTCAGTCACCTTTTACTAATGTTTTTCTTCCTTTCTCCAGTGTAGGATTTCATTTGATTACTCCATGTTGTTTGTTTTAAATCACTTAGACTAAGAAACTGATAGGTAGGAATAAGAAATTATCGAATTAAATAAATGTATAAAGAGATTATAAGACAATACTTTGAGGATAGATGAAATCCTTGAAATTTATTCCATTTACATTGTAAAGCTGCCTGAAGGGTAAAATCACACTTGTTGCTGTCATGGTATTAAATTTGATAACACTGTTAATAGGGAAATTATTTACCTTATTAACATATTTATCCAAATTATAGTTCTTATTAATATTTTAAGAGCAATAAAATTATGTTTCCTATCTTAATAATTGCTCACAAAATCTAACTCTTTTTTATGATTTTGACTTTGGGATATATTACTGCTTCACAAAAATAATAAAAAAAAGTAAACAAAGCAGTGTGAAATGCAAAATAAGAAACAGAAACAAATGGACTGAACTATATTTTAAAAAAACGTGCTCACCATGAAGTTGGTGGGAGAAAACTCACTTAAGTAATTATAGTCATCATTTGATAACATATCCTCAATTTAAGAATAATATCTCTAAAATATTGAACTCTATATTTACAGGTTTATTTTTCACAGAGGCATATTTAGACATTTTGAAACTACTTTTTGGTTAGTCAAGGATTGGGTGTTTTGTACCTATATTGTAGATAATTGTAGCCTTTTTTCCTCACTCTGGAGATGAAAGAAATACAGAAAGGAAAAAGATAGAATGAACTTCTGTTATTGGATTGGAGTCAGAGTCAGTTTGAGCTCATGGATTTATACATAAACAGATACACATTCATACAGGTATGTTTGGATATAGGTATAGATATTACAGTTTTAGATGCAGATACACCAATAAGTACAAATATTTGTGGGAATATAAATATGTATGAATATATATACACATGTATGTTTGCATGTGCATGCATATGTATGCATGGAGATATCCATATATTCCATCTAGAAAAATGATTTTCCAGGGGGGCCCATGAACTAAAATCATGCCCTGGTCATGGTTGACATGTATTATTCTTTGCTAAGAAGAACTAGGATTTCTTGGGAAAAGACCTGATTCCTGGGTTGGGAAAGCAAAAATTCAAAATGTCTCTGGAATATTCAGTGTCTGGAAAGTAAGAAAGTGGTAGAAGAATGAAGGGGAAAAGCTAAAAGACACAAAAGCCAGCTTAAATAATTTTTTTTGACCAAATATTGGGAATTTGTTCAACAAATTAAAGATTACGACCCAATGAATAAATTAGAAATCCCTGGGTGCACCCTGTGATAGTAAGAAATAATGAGAGTTAGCAAACAAATAAGAAATAAAAGATAAATGATAAAATTAAGAGATCATTTTGGAAACACTATTATAATTTATTTTAAAAAGGACTACCATGAATATTAAAGCAAGTGACTAAAAGTTTGAAGAACAAGTATATAGTTATATAGCATTAAGGTATTCTTCCCAAAGAGAATTATGAATTATAAAATAAACAAATAGTACCTTTTAACTGGATAAGCCTAAACCCTAATTTAACCATACAAACAAAATTAATATAACCAAAACTGGAACATATTAGCCAGGTGTGCCTCTTAATATGATGTACTTTTAGGAGAATATAATCATTTCTGTTATTCTCATTAAAAGAGCAAATCACAATCTAATCCAGAGGTAACATTAGAAAACCCATATTGATAGATATTGTACAAAATAATTGACCAGTACTCTTTAACTGTACCAATATTAGAAAATATAAAGGAAGACTGAGGGACACTTAGAGATTAAGCAAAAGTAAGGAAACATGAAAGCTAAATGCAAGTCATGATCTGGGATGTCCTTTCAGTATAATGAACGTTATTAGAAATATGCTCAATATCTGAATAGTACCTACTGTTTTTATAACAGTTTTCTATCATTGCTGATTTCATGATTTTAATAATTTTACAGCCTTTAAGTAAGAGAATGTGTCTTATGGGAAATACGTTATGAAATATTTAGTGATAAAGAGAACCAATTCTGTAATTTACTCTCAAAAGTTTTCAGAAAATAGTACATATTTGATGTAATTTGTATAAATCTACATATCTGATTTTATCTAAATTGATCAATTTCTCTCTCTAGATGTAGATAGATATAGATATTTATCTGTCTGTATCTATATCTGTGCCAATAAAATAACATAATTTGCATGAAGAATATATGATTTTTTGTACTAGTATCAAAAATTTTCTGTATGTTTGGATTAGGCTAACATTAAAGATTTAAAATATTTTTAGAGATAAACATAATTCTTCATAGTAATAAAAGATTCAGTACAAATACACACATTTTAAAAAATTGTTACCTTTTCATTTATGACAGAAACAATAATCTGCACCTACTTTCTATAATGACTAGAAATTGAAGTCCAAAGTTTATTTTTTGAACTCCTCTCTTCCTTTAACAGCTTATCAAATGAACTCAACAATAATTATTATACACCATTATCATGATTTCTGAGCTGATTTTTAGAGCTACAGGCTTTTTGGTTTGTGGTCTGTCAACTTTTTGTGTTTTTTTAGGTGACAATTTTACCAAATAATTTTCTATTTCCAAATAATGGATTACCATATTTCCACCATCACCTAAGCATTTAATTCCTGCTAATCAAGCCAATAGACATTAACCCTATTCTTCAGATTCCATTTTTCAATAGCTCATTATTGATAATATTTTTGCCAATCTGCATGGGGTAGGTTATGCTATAGTGAAAAAGAACTCTAACATTTTCATGGCTTAAAAAGAAACAAAGCTATAATTCAAATAAATACGGAAAATGCACATACTACCATAATCCCTTTCCAAACACTTAGTGCATTTCGTCATTAGAATACTATAATGCCATCTTCGGAGAACTCATAATACATTATAGGTATCTTTCAGTACATTTAACTGAAATCAATTGTCATTTTAAAGTACTATTCATTAATTCATTAAAAATAATGAAATTTCTGAAAGAGTGTAGATTTACTATACCCTATTTTCATTATAACAGGACTTAAGGTTAAATGTTAATGATGATTTGATTAACTGCTATAATTCAACATTATTTGATTATACAAAGATGAGCAGTAGTTTTCTAGTTGAGTGGATTCTAAAATGATTATATTCAGATATACATATTAATCATTATTTTGTACAAATTCACATAAATGAGACTTTTTTTCTTGTGCCCAACCCCTATTCTTTAACCTAGAGTGGGAAAGCTGATGAATCATTTACAAATATCCATATCAATTATAATATGTATCTTAATAATGTTACTCTTGAAATTTTATACATGAAAGCACTCTGGGTATCACCAAATACTTTTTCTCAATTGGAAATTAGTGTTTAAATTTAAAGCTCATATATTACAAAAGTTATCTTCCAGTAACTTGAATTATTGGGTGATGTTATTTTAGCTAAAATATGTATAATATAGTTATACAAAGTTATCTTGGGTTCTTCATATTTATAGTTTCCATGGTACAAAAAATACTATTAAAACATAGCCATTTATAATCTGATATGGGAATTTGCTGTGTGGGAATGGTATGCCAAAGGACATTTATTTTGTCTGCCCAGCACTCACTCCTCTTCCTTTCTAGAGGTGATTTGCTCACCCAGACGACTTTTGGGAGGACTACTCAACTTACTGCAGGCAACATTGGTTGCAAGAAGTGGGTCCCTGACACAAACGCACCTTATTCCCTTGGAAAATTGGGAACTGAGGCCAATTTTCCAGCAGAGGATGTAAGCAGAAACTAAATAAATAAATATTGCAGTGGTAGAGAAAGCTCCTTTCATCTCTTATTGTAGAGAAGTGAGTTGCGACCCCAAAATTTCTGACAACTCTGCTTCTCACAGGTTGGGTACCAGGGAAACACTGTAAGCTTTAGATCAGCATCAAGGTGATATATTAGTTTCCTGTATCTACTGTAACAGTTTACCACAAACTGGATTTCTTAAAACAAAAGAAATTTCTCTTCCTGTTCTGAAGGTAAGAAATCTGATATCAAGATGCATGTAGAGCCACACTCCTTCTAGAGGCTCTCAAGGATACTCAATTCCTTGTCTTCAAAATTCTCTGGCTTGTAGCTGCATCTCTCTCTGCTCCATCTCTACAATTCTTTCTCCTCAGTGTATGTCTGCATCAACAATTTCTGTCTTTCTCTTATCAGGGTACATGTAATTACATTTAGTACTCACCTAGATATTCCAGGATTAACGCTTCTTACAAAATCGTTAAATTCAGACATCATTTCCTACAGAAGGTAATACTTAAGTGTTTTCAATATAAAGTAACCTTGGGATTAAGAAGTGAATGTATCTTTATATGGCATAAAGATCAGTTGTAGAGTAGAGTCAACTCAGGATTGGACAAAGGGAAAGATTGGATTGCAGTGCCATCTCAATAAAGACCTCAGTCAAATCCATAAAAATCTCTGAACATAGAATGGCCTTTCACAGTTGTCCAAAGCTTGAGTAAAGTAAGCAGGCTACCTCAGAAGGAAGGCATGCATTTGGCTCCAACTGAGGTAATTCTCAATGATGGCTGAAGCCATCTGTCAGAACAACTTCCTCATTCCTTGAGAGGGAAATCCTAGCAGTGTATCACAGTACCCACTGCAGTACCTTTACCACCAGTAGAATCATGGAGAAATGTGCTTGAAATCTAGAGATAAATAAATACAAGTTCTAGATTTGCCAAGCTCTGCATGAAAACTGACAGTCCTTGAAAATCTCCTCAATTATGAGGGCAATTTAAATTCCCTTGCTGTAAAACTTGTTTTGATGTCCACACAAAATGTGTTTATTTTATTTGCAATTAAAGAGTCCAGAAGAGTACATGCTCATTATGAAGGTGAAGAATAAAATTTCCAGGAAATGGATAAACAAGTTTTACATTTAGTAGGGATATCAAGATTGTTGTGAGATGCTGTCTCGATTGAACATAGGAAATCCTCTATTTAGGAGTGCACTTATATCATCATGATCATAGGTAATAAAATTCCTCACAGCTAGATCAAGAAAAGCTACTCTATATGGTTTCCCTAGATGGTCAGCATCATCTTATAAGGACTTGTTAAAAATCCAAATTCTTGGGCCCCAACTAATATCTTTTCAATCAGAATCTCTGGAATTGGGGCACAGGAATCTATGTTTTAAAAGGCTCCCTAGGTTATTTGTGTTCCAACCCAGAGCTTGAACTAGGGCAGCCCCAAGACCAAAGAACACACCAGGCATGGAGTTATACATGATTTTTATTAGAACTTACAAAGAGTAGATGAGTCTTCCCAATGGCAGTTGTGTGGGAAATAGAGGTCAGCACTCTGCAAAGGTGGGGGGTGTAAGGAGGCAGCTTATAAGGGTTTAAGAAAAGGACATTCCACAGGGTATAAGAACAGGGATTTAGCAGGGTCTCATGACACAAGGGTTTGGAGATTTGTTATCAACATATCTGGAGAGAGAAGTTTCAATGCTTTATAAAATAAGGGGTTTACAATACCATCTGAACATTCTTTCTTTCCTAAGGTGGTCTATAGACCTTGACCTTTAGTCCGGGTCAAGTGAGCAGCTTTGTCAATAACCAACACTCAGTATGGAGGGGGAGCCCAGTTCCTCGGTCACCACATTTTGTATATATGCTTTATAATTCATTTTATTTTTTTAGAACTCTCCAAAAAGTATGTGTAGTATTAAATTGTGGTTCAATTTACATTTCAGTGATGATTAATTATGTTAACAATTTTGTATTTTTTTGGTTGGTGAAGTCTCCCTTCAAACCTGTTGACCATCTATTCTGGAGTGGTAACTACTATTTATAAATTCTGAGATCCTTAGCTATTTGTGTATAACCTGGTCATTTCCTGAAAATTTGATATTTATGCGACACCTGAGACTCAGAATTAGAGCTCTGAAGTTATGAAAATCAGAATTACCCCATGCAGAAACTGCTAAAAATGTTGAAAAAGTGATCAGACTTCAAACTAGAGATATGAATGAAGCTGATAAGGATAGGACTAAGGTAATTCAGAATACGGGGTAAAGGATGATATGATCCATATTTTAAAACTTCAACTTCTGGGTGAGATCAAAGGGGGAGAAGTATATTTGGTGCAAAATTTGTATTTTGGGTAGCTGATTATCTAGTTTCATTTAAAGGGTCAATTTATCTGAACACCATAATTACATGGAATCTGGGATAGGGTTGAGGTCTTGTTGGTTTGTACAAGTTAGTGTGATGCCTTGATATATACCAGAGTAATATGAACAGAGAATAATAAAGTATTTGCAAAATCTCCTTAGGGGACTTTGGAGAAAGGAGGAAATATTAACCTTCCCGATCTGGAGAATTCAATCCTATGAAACTTAATCCTGCAAAGAAGGAACTAATCCTACTTATAATTATCTCTAAGAGTCACCTCAGAGTCTTTTGTTGTTGAGATGTGATCCTTTTCTCTCTCTCTAAGCCAACTTGGCAGGTGAACTCACTGCCCTCCTCCTACACTGGAACATGACTCCAGGATGAACCAGGACCTGGCATCATGGGACTGAGAAAGCCTTCTTGACTGAAAGGGAGAAATGAGACAAAGTAAAGTTTCAGTGGCTGAAAGATTTCAAACAGAGTCGAGAGGTTATCCTGGACATTATTCTTATGCATTATATAGATATCCTTTTTTAGTTTGTGGTGAATTGGGTGAAAAGAGGGAAGTACCTGAAACTGTTGAACTGTGTTCTGGTAGCCTTAATTTTTGAAGAAGATTGTATAGCTATATTGTTTTACAATATGAATGTGTGATTGTGAAAACCTTGTGTCTGATGCTTCTCTTCTCCAGGGTGTGGGCAGATGAATAAAAACAAAATAAGGAAAAATAAACAGATAAATAATACGGTATATAAGGGGTTAAAAAATGGGTAGATTGAAATATTATGGTCAATGAGAGGGAAGGGCAAGGGATATGAGTTGTATGAGATTTTTCTTTTTCCTTTTTATTCTTTTTCTGGAGTGATGCAAATGTTCTAAAAATGATCATGCTGCTAAATACACAACTATGAGACAAAAACAAACAAAACCTGTTGGCCAATTTTAGTGGGTTTTTGCTTTCTTATTGTGTTTGAGAGTTTTTAATATGATCTACAATGAAGTCATTTGTGAGATATATGATTTGAAAATATTTTCTCCATGCCCTTTGTTTTAATTTTTATTCTCCTAACATTTTACTTTAAAAATCCAGTACTTGTTTATTTTTATCAAATACAATTGGTCAATTTTTCTTTTATGGACATGCTTTTAGATTTCTTTAATATCTAAAGAAAAATTGCTAAAGCAAAGAATACTTTCTCCAAAATTTTGTTTTAGAGATTTTGTAGTATTTTATATGAGTTTCAGAGCACTATCTTAATTTTGCCTTGATTGAGAGGTATGGCTTGTGGTTTATATTTTAGCCCATATATAATTACTTTTTCCATAAATCATTTGTCCAATATCATTTGCCAATTGCTACTGTACTTCATCAATTCAAAGAGTGGTTAAAAAATAAATTTGCCCCCCTAGTTGTAGTTTTATACTACTTGCTCTATTTTGTTTCATTGACTAGTATGCCTTTTGCTTCTCCAAAATCACACTGTCTGGATTTGTGTAGCTTTATAGAAAATTTTGATATAAGATGGAGTAAGCCTTCAACTTTGTTCTTCTTTTTCAATTAAATTTGGCTATTCTAGTTGTGCTTTAATACATACATTTTGTAATAATTATTGCAAATTCTTCAAGAAATCTAGTTGGAATTTTAAATGGGATTGAAACAAATAAATAGATCAGTTTGCAAATAGTTGACTTTTTAACAATATTGAATCTTCTGAAATTTTTTATGTGAAAAATATTTTTCCATTTTTGAAACATATTGTGATTGATATAAATTTTGGAATGGCAATTTTTTCTGTCAGTACATTGTCATTGTTATAATTTGCTACAATTCTTTAACCCATTTTATTTGATGAATCTTTTTTTTCCCTCTGGCCACCTCCAATATTTCCTTTTATCTTTTTCTTTTTAAAATTTTTCATATGCTATTTTTACTTTTATGGCTATTTGTTGTATTAATCATGCTTTTATTCTCTGAAAATCTTGGGTATTTCCTACAATTCTGGGTCTTGTTACATGCCATTCATTTTGGAAAATTATTTCCCATTATCTCTTCAAATATTCCTTCTTTATTGCTCTCACTAGTTTCTCCATTTTGGATTGCCACTATATATATGTCAGACTATTTGATATTGTTAAAGAGCTCTTAGATGCTCTGCTCTGGAATTTCCTTCTTTTTTTCTCTTTTCATTTTTATAATTTCTACCTATCTGTTCTTTTACTTTTGTTTTTCCTTGTGCACCTCATATTTTTACACTTAAAGTTAGACATTTTTTGTGTAGGATAGCACAGAACTGAGAGATATTATTATGCCTGGGAATTAAGATGAACTGTCCTTTACTAGGACTTTATTATGAGTGATTCCATCAAGATTTTCAGGAATTGAATTGATTTTGGACTTTGTTATTTCTGTACAATGGACCATAAGTTTGAAATCCCCTCAGTGCTTTCTTGTGGCTGGTTTTCCAAAGGGTTTGCTCAATGTCTGCATTACCCTCAGCTATAGGTCTTTCTTTTCCATTTACATCTCAAAGTTTCTCTTCCATGCTGTTGACCCTCCCTTATAAATGGATGCTGTTACTTGTTTCTCAGTATTTTCTACCCCTTTGATTGGAGGTGGGGGCATTCCCAGATGTTCCAATCTGGCCTTAGTCTTCAGCAGGTATTACATATATGGGTTTCAGAATTGATGTCTTCTCAATGATCCTGCCTTCCCAACAGCTGTAGGAAACCTCCACAAGTCCAAGCCTTGCACATATTCCTGCCCTTCCTACAGTGATGCTTTTTCTTCTTCTTCTTTTTTGTTCTTACTAAGTCAGTAATTATGACCCTCAGAGTGTGTCCAAGGAGATCTATGTCCCAAGGACAAATTACTTTTGTCCCGTGGTTTGTGGCTTTTTTTCATGTAAAGGAGGTAACAGTGATGGATCAGGGTGGAATTTCCTGTCTTTTCTTCATTGGCTATGTTTTCCTCTTCAACCCACACCTAGAGGAGGTGTTTTAGGAACTCTCATCATGATCCCAATCTTATTATAAATGCAAATGAGGTCTGTGGAGAATAACCTGAAATTAGGAGTAGCTGTGCTAGTGTCTTTGCTTTCCAAATGCTTTATACTCTCACGCTAGCCTACAGTCTGTCTTTATTGATTTGTTTAAAAGAAAATTAACTCAATTCTTTTCCCTGGGTTGTAGGCACATGGCATCTACTGCAGGTAAGCATGACTTCCCATCCCGTCTTTCCTTAGAAGAACTTATTTCTAGATTCCTGATTAGTTGATGTCCCTCTGACTCTGTTTCTCTGATGGGTTCAAGATTTTGTATATTATCTGTAATAATATTTTATAGGTGTGAGAGTGCAGCTTTTTCCAGTCATTTACATTTTATATGGAATTTCAGACTCTCAAAGTTGACAATTTTAGATGAATTCTTTATAAAGTTAGAGACCTTTTTTTAATTGATTACATAATTTATGATCGGAAGAAAGGGGTATTACTTATTTACTTCTAATCCTCAATATATATGGACTAAGAACTAAAATGAACTATTTAACAAGAATAGCATAGCATAGAAAGACTGAGAGGTTTGTCTTGACCACTTGGCCATTTCTTACCTCAGTATATGAAAAAACCTAAATTTGTAGTGGATTTGTTAACATCAATCAGAATATTTCTGTTAATAAATGATGTCATAAATAGAGAAAACCTAATTCTTGGCTTAAAAAATCTTATATTCTAGTTAAAATATACTTATACCAGGACATAGTGTAAGAAAGTCATAAAAAAGAAATAAAAATGCTGGAAGAATTGAAGAATTAACTTAACTCAGTCTTCATAAAAATGACATGTGCAAGACCTGTAAATAAAAAAGTAACATTTAAACAAATAGGACTCTGAACTCATTTTTATAAACATATTTTAATTCTGTGAATTAACACATTCCTGGCATTGCTTAGCAGTTGAAAATATTGTTAAGAAAAATTAAAATTTTTTTTTTCCTGAATATAAATCCCTTAAATATCAAAAATGCTGAATGGACTAAAAGATTTTAAATATATTATAAGTATTTGTGTGTTCTGAATATATATTATATACATGCCTGACTATGTTCTAAACCCAAGCATAAATTTCTTCCCTTCCTACATTATTTTATAATATCTCTATCTCTTCTCCCTTTCATAAATATTGTTATTAGAGGGAAGTATGCAGCTTCAAAAGCTTTGCAAATTTGCTTTCAAATTTATTTCTGAATATGTGCAGTCAGTAAATAAAAACTATAGGTGGAATGATTACAGAAGGTAATAGAGAGTTTAAAAAAATGGATTTTGTTTGTCATAGTCATTATGAACTACAAGCCCTAAATGGATAAAGTAATGGAAAGTTGGAGGAAGTGAACTTTGTTTGTTGTAGCCACTTTTGATTATAAGTTCTGAATGATTGTAGAAAGTTATAAAGAAAGAACTTATGAAAAATAATTCTGCCTATCATAGTCAGTGCTAGCCAAAATTTAATAGGTTTGTTTATCATATATTTCAAAAAAAAGAAAGCTTTTGAATCAAGCTAAATATTCACGCACAACTAAAATTAAATGTTCTCTGTGTTCTATTAATATGGATTTTTAATATGTTCTTAATGTAAAATATTTTGGAAAACACTTTATTAATCATCCAAATACTGTGTCTAAAATATTTTACTTCAGCAAAATATCCTTATTAATGTTTATATTAGTCTTATCATCCTTAGGTCAAAAAAAAAAAAACACAAACAACTCTTCTCACTGTTAATGGAAAGTTGTTGCAAAGAATTTGTTCTTTCATGATGTATAAATAAGGTGCTGGAATAGTTTAGTCTATTACATAGGAGGAGTTTGGGAAACATTACGGTGGTTAAAAAATATTTCTATCCTCTTGTTGGTTAAATATATATGTAGGTAAAATAATAGTATTAATATGTTTAAAACTGTATAAAATTCCTAATAATTTAACAATATTCTCACTGTCAATGTTATACCCTGACATTAATCTGTATAATATTAAGCAATGGTATGGTGTTGTTAATCATACTTTTAGTTATTCTTTAAAAAGCTACAGATCAGAGAAATAGCTAAATTATCAGTTACACTGTTCTGCTCTAATATATCTAGTGGAGCAGAGCAGAGCTCTGCTATGATTTGTTACATGAACAGCTGTTTGGTAATTTGTTTTTGAAGATAGCTTCATTGAGAGATACTTATAAAGGTTAGATATATTGTAAGCTTTGTTATCTTTAATTCTGGGGTGCTTTTGCTCTTTGTATAGCCCACTAGTTCCCTGGAACTGCAAGTCTGTGTTTTGGAGATTTGTGTTTTGGCTTTGGAATAATCTAGAGGTCTTAAGTTTCTGAAAAACAAACTTAGTAAGTAAAATTTTATACAGCCCTGTATATATTTTTTAGGGTTTTTAGAAACACTGTTGGTTGGGGTTTGCTGAATTTGTGGCAGTTTGTAATATCTGGCTGAAGCTTTCATAAGAATAACCTCTATAATAACTTCTTGACTCAATTTGAAATCTCTTTTATGTAAAATAAAAGAAAGGTGTTTTTTTTTTGTCCAAAATTTTCCTATCTAATTTAATCTGTCTAGTGAGTTGGACAGCTTAATTCTGCTTTACTTAATATGGAACATAGAATAGGAAACAAAATCTTAATGTCATATACAAGTTAATGCTTTATATTCTGCCTTTTAGAATATTTGAGGTAGAAAATGAAAAGGTGTCTGCAAAGTCCCTTGAGGGACTAGGAAAAATAAAACTATTAGTAATTCCCTAGGTGGGCAAGCTTAACATTATCTTAAGCAAGAGATACTCCCAATTCGACAAACCAAGGCCTCAACTTTAAGGCTTGCCCTTATGAAACTCTTTCTATAATAGTAAGCTGAACCTTCTTAGAATTAGTGCCTAAGAGTCATCTCCAGAAAATCTCTGTTGTTGCTCAAATGTGGTTTCTCTCTAAGCCAAACATGGGACATAATTTCCAGGGATATAAGCCTGGCACTGACAGTGTGAAACATAATTAGCCCTGGTGCTGCAGAAAATAACTAGTCCTGGCATCAAAGAACATAACTGCTCCTGGAACAGTGAAACATAAGCTCCAAGGATGAGACTGGCCCTGACAGCATGGATGAACTGACAAAAAGGGGGAAAAGAAGTAGAGTTTCAACGGCTAAGAGATTTCAAATTGAGTCAAAAAGTTATTCTGGGGGTTATTCTTATGCAAGCTTCAGCCAGATATTGCAAACAACCACAACATAGCAACCCCCAACCAGCAGTGTTTCTAAAAACCCTAAAAAAATACAGGGCTATATAAAATTTTACTTATTAAGTTTGTTTTTCGGAAACTTAAAACCTCCAGATTATTCCAATGCTGAAGAAGCTCTGAAACCCAATGATGCTGAGCTCTCCAAGAATAACATCCAGTTTCATCAGTCCTCTCCTTTATCATTCTCTCAAATTTTCTTTCATTCTTCTCCACCCCTTTATGAGCTATTCTGCTCCCTCCTCAGTGGGCCTTTATTACTTTCTGTTAATTTTCTTCCTAGCCCCCTGCTTCTTACAATGTCTGCCTAGATGTGTTCACAGGTCAATAGCAGCTGTGACGAACGAGCACCATGTTGAAAACATACTCCTGCTCCAGCAGAAATTTGAAAATCTACTTCTGACACAGCAAAGACATGACTATCAGCCTGTTCCAACAAAAGATGCTCAGAACCGAATTAATGATGCCCCTGCTCAGCTCAGAGCAATTTCTTCCCCCTTAACTTTATCTGAACTCAACCATAAGTAGCTGAAAAAAAGAACGAGATGTCCCTGCTCCCTCCCAAAATTGCTTTGAGCTGGGCTAGAGCATTCCCCAAAGCCTCACACCAGCTCCAGTCAACTTTATTAAAATAAAAAGGCAGGACTGTCAGGTCTCAGAAAAAGAGCTTTACGTATACAATGGACTCTGTGACACAGGGGTCTTTCCACTTCTTTCCCCCAGACATGCCAGCAATGACAGAGCATTGTGCCAGAACACCAGAAACCAACCAAATCACAAGTTAACAAGCCCCCATCAATCAAGGTACAACTCACCACCAAGTGGGCACCTTCTCTTCCCAGCATCACTGTACCTTTAAAACACAACACTCAGAACAAAGAACTGGAGCTATTTTCTCTTTCTCTTCACTGGCTTCCAATCACCTGCTTTCTCCTTGCTTTATCCCCTCAACAAATCTGTTAAGCTTTGACTCACAGTCCTGGATGGATTACTTAATGACTCTGTGTCTAAAATTATTTACTTCTAATCTTCAATATATAGAGACTAAGAACTAAAATCAACTATTTAACAAGGATAGCATAGCATAGAGACTGAGAAGTTTGTCTTGATGAAAGTGGAATAATATAGGGTGTTTATTAGTTTTAAAATGCCCCATGTTCCATGATTAATATAAGTGTGGACCACATGTGCTTTTAGAAGTTGGCCATACAATAGTCAGTATAAGGATTCTTTGGCAATCCTTAACCTACAAAGGTGAAGCTTTAAAATCATTTATCAGTTTGAGATAAGTATTTGGCTATTGGGAAATGAAGGTTTTCCTGACCTATGGTTCTCAAAACTTAATGTGTATAAAAATGATCCAGTGATATTGTTTAGACATACATTCAGATTTCATAGGTTAGGGATGTTGTCTGAGATACTGTATTTCTAACAAGCTTCCAGTTGATATGATGCTGCTGGTCCATAGACAGCACTTTGAATAACAAGAATGGTACCTATAAGTTTTTGACTATTCTGAAGAAAGAAGAGAATGATAGAAGGAATAACCACATTTATCCAAATGACTGACCCTCATTCTCCTTTTTTTTCATCAAATGGTTTCAAATTTGTCTTTGATTCACCAAAAATATAATATTTGAGCATCACTTGGATTCAAGCTTTGGCTCCTCATACATTGTAGTTTGGTGATTTTTTTGAATAATAGATAAAGAAAATAGGTGCACCATTATGCTAGATGTCTTATTGAAAAAAGTAGAAGAGAAGTTAAATGAATTTATTAGTAATAATGGGTGAACTATCACTTAAAGAATATCAGGACTGGCTCTGTCTTGAGAGTCATGTTAACTCAAAATCAAGGCAAAGCCTCTAGCCAGTAGAGAGAAAATTTACCATGTTTAGACAAATAGAGATCGTGTCTCAAGATTAGTTTTAGGTCACAAATGGAAGGCTTGAAGTAAATATTTCTTTTAGGTAAAAGTCTTCATCATGCAAGACTAGTTAGCCATTGTTTCACCATGTTTATTAGATGATAAAGAGCAATATAAAGTGTTTAGGAAATTTACAAATTGTCAAGCTCTTTCTCTTACCCACTGAATTTGAGAGCTTAGGAGAGGGTCCTGAGAGTATATATTTTCACGGACACCTCAGGTCATTTTTTTTCCTCATCAGGAAAGTTTGGGAAACCTTGGTCTAGAGCAATATCAGAAGAAAAAAGGAACTAAATGTCCTTAAATATCATTTTTAAAACATGAAAATATTTTAAAAGTATATAGATTAGAAAGAAGACTCTGACCTTAAGAAATTCAATGAAGCTATCTTCAGAGGGGAAGCATAGCAAGCGTGTTGGGATGTCTCTTCAAATAGCATCATAATGCAAGGAAACATTGAGCTATAATCATTTAAAATAGTAGATAGACCTCTATGCAAATAATTGGGTAACTGTCCTTATAAAGTGGGCCAGGTAAACCAAATATTATCAAAATCTCTGGATCAATTAGGGAGAGGACATCGCATAAAAAGACGTTTCAAGCATTATTAGAAGCACTGCAAGGTAACAATTATTGAAGTTGAACATGACGGCATTGTCTGGGAACCAAGGATGTATGGCTGGAGAAAATAATTTTATGAGGTACCTAAGAGATCACACAGGAAAGAAAAAATCATGGTAAAGGAGAGCTTAACAAGAAACTAGTATGTCAAGTCTAAGCGTTGTTTAGTTGCTAACTTAATAGAAAATAACTCTTAGAGAAGTGAAATCAGACAGAATTATCTTTCATCCAGTGTTCACTTCGTTGTGTGTGACTATACAAGATTAAAGGATTATTGATTAGAAAATAATGATTAATTATAATGAATGTTTGGACTATAGAACAAGGTTAAAGTGCAAGAAATAAACCATAATTCAGAAAAATGTATTGGTAATACCTGAGAATGAGAATGAAAGAGACCAACTAAGGGATACAGTTGAAATGTATGAAGACAAGCTTACACATAAAATTGAGCCTGTGAAATACATAACTCATAAATACAGAGAGAGGATCCAGTATAAAACGTTTGTTGCTTTTAAAATAGTACAGTTTATGCAAAACTTAGAAAAAATGTAAAAGCTGAGAAAAGTCTGAGATTTTTGAAAGAGCATATAAATAAAATGTTGGTGTTCACTAGTACTATAGAAGCCAATTTTCAAAAGCCCTGCCAGTGACCAGCTCAGGAAGCAGCCTAGGGCATTTCTTCATTGAAACACGTGTTATCACCCAAAGAGAAATGCCCCCTAGAATGACATCCTTCAAAGCTTTCTCAGTAAGCAAATCTATAGAAGGAAACACTGGCAGCTACCACTGTGGCACAGATTAAATGCTCTAAGAGTTTAGATTTCAAAATTGTGAGTGATAATTCTTCTTTAGAGATAGAATTGAAAAAAGACAATGAGAATAGGTGTTTATATCAGTGCTATTATGTTCTGTTCTGTTATGTTACTGAGTAAGAAACAAATGTGGCTGCTGAGAATGTATTATCTTAGAGATAGACATTTGGATTTAAGGATGGTAAGAGTAAGTTTGAGATATCCAATTTGAATAAGTTATGCAAACCCATTGACAAATGAATAGAAGCCCAAGTGAAGATAGACAGTATTTCAGGTTAGGCAGAAAATCCTTCTGCCTGTTTTCTTTTTTATCATTGCTTCAGAAGTTCAGGGTAAATAGATGCCAACACAGGTGAGGTGGTATTGTAATAGGTAATGAGAGGTATATACTTTTATTTGGAAAAAAAAAAAACAAACTCTGTGCACTGAATAGACCATTGTCAGGAGTCTTTAGTTCACTGTTACTATCGTTATTTTGGTGCTGCATATTTATATAGGTCTAGAAAGGTGCAAACTGCTAAACATACTGTGGGCTGTGCTGGAGAGCATGAAGGTCACTCTTCCAAAAAGTCCAGGGGAAAAAACTGTATTTTGAAGTACAATACTAGGTGATTAAGCAATTGGTTTACCTGGCCCACTTTATAAGGACCGTTACCCAATTATTTGCATAGAGGTCTATCTACTATTTTAAATGATTATAGCTCAATGTTTCCTTGCATTATGATGCTATTTGAAGAGACATCCCAACACGCTTGCTATGCTTCCCCTCTGAAGATAGCTTCATTGAATTTCTTAAGGTCAGAGTCTTCTTTCTAATCTATATACTTTTAAAATATTTTCATGTTTTAAAAATGATATTTAAGGACATTTAGTTCCTTTTCTCTTCTGATATTGCTCTAGACCAAGGTTTCCCAAACTTTCCTGATGAGGAAAAAAAATGACCTGAGGTGTCTGTGAAAATATATACTCTCAGGACCCTCTCCTAAGCTCATTCTAAATGCTATGTTTGAGACAAGGTTGGTGATATTGATATAAGAATTAGCATTGACTTTCATTTGGAAATTGATCTGGGTGTAACAGGGAATATAACATGACTCTATTTCTTTCTTAAAGACTTTGGTATGTTAAAAATTATTTCTAACATGAATTATAGCACTGCAATATGTACTTTACATGAATTAACTAGATTTAGTCCACACATCTGTGAGGTTGATACCTTTATAATGAGAAAACTGGAGAGTATGGACTAAAGTACTCTACAAAAACTTGCAAATAGCAAGTGCCAAATCTCATACCTTCCTTTGGTCAGGCTTCAAAATACATATTTTTAAATAGTAATTTATATTATTCCACAATACCACCACCAACTAATATTCTCTTTATGAATTTATAATGATATAGACCTTGAGACTAATGATCTAACTAAATGGTATAGAAAGAACACTTCTGAACAAAGATGAAGAGTAAAAGTTTGTCACATAAAAAAGAAGACTGAAACAGAAATCAGGAAACCAACCTCAGGTTTAACAAATTCACATTTAAGTTTGAAAGTCCAGTTTGGAGGTTATGAGTTATGTTATTGTTGGGACAATTTGGTTAGTTTTATAATATTTTATCTGGACTTGTAATGATTGCAAAGGAAGATACCTCATTTTGTCTTTGTAAAACCAAATATACAAAATTGTCTTTAAACAGCAGTCAGGGTTATATCCAGTAGATAATCATGATGAAATTCACCTTAATGGCCTGGGAGTGTTAAAGCAAAAACCAGCCAAACAGACAAAAACTCAAAAAAATGCAAAATCAACAACAGCAAACAAACATACTTCGTTCTGTATTCTCCTCCCTCATACATTTTAAAAATCGCCCGCCCCCTTGTTTTTTTAATGAACTTGAGACAGGCAATCAGTTCAAAAGTCAATTGGAACTATACTTCTGCAGTAATTCTTTAGTTTAAATGGTCTTACTTTTATATTTGGGGTGGTGGCATTTATTTGGGATGACTGCCTAAATGCCAAATTGTAGAGCCCATTACTTTGGGTGTCAACATCATTGCATTTCCCACAGATCATCTTTTAAATATATGCAGAAAAGAATTACCCAGTTACCCTTAGACAGTCAACACTTATTTACCCTATTCTGTGTGTGGGCATAAGGTGAGGATGGGACCAGATTGTCTTTTATTCAGACCTTTCTTTCATTTCCAGTCACAATCTTAAGTTCTCCTTGGTCTGAGCTTCCCTTGTCTCAAGTCTCTTCAAGCTCCTGCAGAGCAAAAATTTATTACCTGTGTTCATTATCAGGCTAACAATAATTTTAAGAAAATCCTGGTTCTCATAACGTAAATTACACTAACAAATATAATTTATCTATATAATTAATCAACAGCATTCTTAGCCAAACTAATTTTGGGGATGTTCTAAGCTGATACTTTATTTATTCATCATTTTAATGGTGTCTTTTTAAAGGAAGTGCTTTGCTTACCATTTTGAACAAAAAAATCACTCAAGTTAATTTAAACTCTAACTTGGTATCTGCATATCAATGCAAATTGAGGGGAATAATATTAACATGCAAACCCTTGATTATTTTTAAGGTAACATTTGTTTTGGGATAGGTATTAGGTAGAGCTTTACATTTCTTTCCTCTTTGGTGTGTCCTCATCCTTTTTTCAATGTGTGACCACTAGCCTGATATTTGCCCTGACTGCATTCACTGATTTTAAAGGAAGGTAAGCAATTCAGTGATTAGTTAGCTATTATTGCTGCCACATGTTCTTTTTGCTTTTTATTTTTACAATGTTTATGTTTTATTATTATTATCAAACTGCCCATAAATTCTAAAATACATATAAAATGTATGTAAGCAAATTTTTTAAAGTCATCTAAAATTCTTCCACCTAGAGATTATCACACATTATATGCATATAATGCAAATGTTTAAACTTTTATTTTCCTACGTATGCATTCTATGCCCATTTTTAATAGGAGCGCAATTGAAATCTATATAATATATTATAATCTAATACTGTCTTTTGGTACAATGTGAAAATGTTATTCTTGTGTTTAAATATATTTCTAACATTTCGCTTTTTAGTGAGTACATGGTCTTCAGTGTATGGATGTATCGTGAATAAATTATTGAATCACCTATTTAATGATTTAGGTGGCTTCCTATTTATTAAAGCCAGTGATTCAAATCATACATAGTTAGTTAAATGTTTTTCCTTTTTCATGAATATATCCTTAGGAATAATTTACAGAAGAGGCACTGGTGGACCAAAATGATTGGAAAAAAATAAACGCTTTCTGTATTTTTGGAAAATTGCATTGCAGACAGTTTTTGTTGTTTGTTTTTCCCACAATTTACACCCCATTAGAAGCATACGGCAGTGCCTCATTTCTCAGACTCTTCACCAATATAGGTTATTAGTTTTATAATTAAAAAACACAAATCTTGGTTGTATAAGTGGAAAAAATTGTACTTTTTTTTCTAAAATATTTCAACTTTAAAGTGAATTTCTCTCAAAATTAGTAGGCTAATTTTATCTAGTGTATGAAAAGTAATAGGCATTTCATCAAAAAGGAAGGTGACTGGATTGGACCTCTGAATTTACCACTACATCATAATGTGCTTCTTTGAGCATGAAGAAACCATTGGATTTATTTGTCATGTAAATCCATAGAATTCATGGGAATTCTGATGTACCCTTTTCACTTGTAGTTCCCAATAGTAAATGGACCAAGGATATATAATGTGAAGACCTCTATTATTTACACACATATTTCCAAGTGTATCCCTACAAATAATAAAAAAAGCAATCTTTGAAATCTGTTAAAAATGATTCCATGTCTGTTAGTCATGACATTTTATTAAAAATTAGTATATCAATATCCCATTTCTTACCAACACTACAAGTTTAGCTTAATTTGTTTTCCTTTTTATCAAAATATGATCCCAGCTTCTACTTTACATTTTCCTGATCACTTGCCCACATCATTTTCACTACAGGCTTAAGATTGTTAACTCTGCTTGACAACAGATTGAGGAAGAATGGGGATAGAATGTTGGCGCTTTTAACTTCTATTTTAGAAAACTCTTTGATAATATGATTGAACTTTCTAAAAGTAACATACATTTTTTTCATGGAAATTGACTTGTTTTTTTATCACTTGAAATAAGGTACATTTTTCCTATCACAACAGCACATTAGATATCCTGGCTCTTGACATAATTAAACTAATTTTATTCACTGAAAACAAGTTTATTTTTTTCTTTTGAAGAAATAAGACTAAAATCATGTTAAAATAAAACAAGCAAAATTCATTCATTTTTCTCTTTCTTTATAACCTATAATTAAGTGATGTGAACTTGGGGAAATCAACTAATTGGAAGACCATGAGAAGCATCATGCCCTAGCTTTTCCTCACAAGTAATTAATACTCTTGAAACAAAACAGCAAGGATGATTTCAAATCTTCTTTTATTATTAAGAAGTCTTTTAGAGCGTGTAAGTAATGAACAAAGCAAGCAATGGAATTTGAAGGTCTTATTTTATTCTTTTATTTTATTGTACAGAAGCAAGTATTTTAATTTCCGACTAAAAGAGAAATGGGTTTTTTCCCATTATTTGCCTGCCAAAAAAATTTCTGTCCATAATTGAGCTAGTCTGTGTATCATTTCTTGAATATTGAGTTATTGCTTTCAATATTTATATGCACAGAATAAGGTTTAATTGACATACAATTAAGGTTTCACCCTTAAAATAGGAACATAATCTGTGTTTTGTTTAATACATTACATTTTAGACAGTTAAAATTCTTTTATGCGGGTAACCAGCTAAGTTTTTAAAATTGTTGAGTTAATGAAGCCAAGTTTAGTCTCACTCAGAAATTGCAGCCACTGACCCCAGCCATGCTACCTGAAAATATTTTCTCCTGCATGCACAAAGACAGATATTTTTGAAATTCATGGCTACTCCTCCAAAAACAATCCCAACTCAATTTTCTACTGAAAATGAACCAATTATGACATTCTATATGTTGTGTAATATAAAAAGAAAATTAAATGAATGTTTATTCTCCCCTCAGTGTTTTGTTCTTCCTCATTAGATGACAATAACAATTCCTTTTTTGTCACTTTGCCTTTGTAGAGACTTGCACATTTAGACCAAATGCAGAGTTCCTATTGTATTTTTAAACATACTAAAGGAATATCATTGACAAAATTAAGTTCAATATATTTCAGAGGGTTGGAGGAGAATGTGAAGTGTAGGAAAAATTAAAATAATATATTTATTATTATATTTATTATTTATATATAAATAGGAAATTGACGGTTCAATGAATGAGAGAGAACAAGGACAGGTGCAGTGCTCACTGGCAAACAAAATGCAGTGGAATGGCTGCATGAGGCACCTTGGGAGACTGGATTTCAGCACTCAGTTCTCAGCCTTGGCACACATTTCCTTCCACCTTGTCAAGCTTGAAAGCAATAGAGCTGAAAGATGCTGAGCATATTCTAGCTTCAGCAACATTCATCTAGGCAGCAGGCATAAAACATTTGGCTGGTGATTTAGTTTGCTAAAACTGACAAAATGCAATATACAAGAAATGGGCTGGCAGTTACAATGCAGATTAAAAACTCACAGGATTAGAGTTCTTAGGCTGAGAAAACGTCCAACTCAAGTTATCAAGAGGTGATGCTTTCTCCCCAAAGACTGGCTTCCATGGATTCCCAGCTCCTCTCTCATACAGCTTTGTCTGTTGGTCTTTCCCTTTTTCCTTGGGTTTCTTGGCTTCTAGCATCTGGCTGCCTCTCTCTCAGCTTCTCTGTTTTTTGTTTTGTTTTGTTTTGTTTTCCTGTGTCTTTTTTCTGTCTTTTGCCCTCTTGTAAATGTCCACAGAATGAGGTGGGTCACAACTCAAGATCTTATTGATTGGGTAAAAACTGAGATTGTATACCTTAGTGAAACCTAGAGTAGAAGATGACAGTGGCTAATTGAACTAATTTAAGAAAGTTTTACAGGAACCAGAACAATTGTATGTCACTATTATGAGGTGTTAAAAATGGGATGGTATATGGAAAAAATATAATTAATGCAAACTAAAGCCTATAATTAATGTAACACTGTAATACTTTTTCATTAATTGTAACAAAGACACTGTAACAAGATTTTTTTTTTTTAACATGGACAGGCACTGGGAATTGAACCTGGGTCTCCAGCATGGCAGGTGAAAACTCTGCCACTGAGCCACCATGGCCTGCCCAACAAGGTAAATATCACAATGGAGTGTTGTGGCATTTTTTTTTCCTTTTTTGTGGAAGAAATGGAAATGTTCTTATACGGATTATGCTGGCAAATGCATTGCTTTGTGATTATGCCAAGAGTCATTGACTGTACACATAGAATGAATTGTATGGTATGTAAATAAAACTGTTTAAAAAATAAATGGAAAACTACAAGAGCTGGAGAAGATGTTAAGAAAGAGCAATACCTATTCACTGTTGGTGGGGATGTAGAATTGTGCAGCCACTCTGGAAGGCTGTGCAGCAGTTCCTCAGGAAGCTAAAATTGCCATATGATCCAGCAATCCTGTTACTAGGCATTTACGCAGAAGAACTGAATACAGGGACATGAATAGACATATTTGCACACTGATGTTTATAGCAGTATTGTTCATATTTGCCAATGGAAGGAAGGAATTGATGAATGGAAGGGCAAACTATGATGTATACATATGATGGAATATTTTGTAACTGCAAGAAGCAGTGCAGTCATGAGGCATGTGTGGCAGCGGAGTTCAAGTGTCAACTGGGCCAGGTAATGATGCCTAGTTTTCTTCTCAGGCAAGCACAATACAACAAGGGTATTTCATGGCTGGTTCATAAACCAGATGTCTGGTGTTTTAGCTTGTTAGAGCTGTGAAATGAAACACACCAGAAATGAGAGGCTTTTAAAAAGGGAATTTATTAAGTTGCAAGTTTACAGTTCTGAGGCCATGAAAATGTCTAAATTAAGGCATCAGCAATAAGTTACCTTTACTTAAGAAATGCTGATGCTGTCCAGAACATCTCTGTTCACTGGGAAGGCATGTGGCTGGCGTCTGCTGGTGTCTGCTGGCGTCTTTGGCTTCTGGACACCTCTCTCAGCTGAGAAGGCACACAGCAACATCTGTTAGCTTTGTCTCCTGGCTTCTCATTTTATAAAGATTCCCCAGGGCCATTTTCCTTCTTCATCTCCAAATGTCTCTAGCTGTGTGGGCTCTAAAGCTCTTTCCAAAATGGTTTTCTCTTAAAGGACTCCAATAAGCAACCCTACCATGAATGGGTGGAGACACAGCTCCATGGAATCTACCTAATCAAAAGGTCCTACCCACACTTGGGTGGGTCATATCTCCATGGAAACCAACTTAACCAAAAAGATCCCACCCAGCAATACTGAATCAGGGTTAAAGACATTGAGTTTCCTGGTGTACGCAACAGTTTCAAACCAGTGCAATTGGTTAATTTAATCATCAGTTCGTTTATTGTACCTGAGACTGATTATGTCTATGATCAACTAAGGGTGTGTCTTTCCACAAGCTAGAAAATTCAATCAGTTGGATTTGATCCAATCAGTTGAATTTTTTTTTAAGGGAGAAGAGAGAATTTTCATTGCTTCTTCAGCCAGTGAGCCTCTCCTGAGGAGTCTGTAAGACCCTTCACAGAGTTGCCAGCCTAGCAGCCTGCCTTATAGATTTTTGACTCTCGTGTTCCCATGGTTGCATGAGACACTTTTATAATAAATCTCATATTTACAGATATTTCCTGTTGGTTCTTTTTCTCTAGAGAACCCTAACTAATACAGCTTGGAACTAGAAGTGTGGTATGCAGTGACATGAATGAAACTTGATGACATTATGTTGAATGAAATAAGGCAGAAATGAATGGACAAACATTGTATGGTCTCTTGATAAGAATTAACTATAATGAGAAAACTCTGAGAGTTAAATTTGAGAGCATAGATTATCAGGAAATAGAAAAAGGGCAGAGATTGGGCATTCAATGCTTAAGGAGAGCAGAATGTTTAATAAACTCAACTGTAAATGTTTGGAAATGGATAGCACAATACTGTGTGGTGGTAGCACAATACTGCAAGTGTAAACAGCAAAGCTGAGTGTAAATATTTTTGAAAAAGAAAAGCTAAGATCATGTAGTGTCAGAAGGAAAGCTGGAGGATAAAATCTGGGACTTAGTGAAACCTAGAGCGGACAATGATTGTGGTTAATTGTACAAATATAAGAGAGTTCTTACATAAACTAGAACAAAGGTACATCACTATGACGAAGTGTTAATTTTAGGGTGGCAAATGGGAAAATAGAATCAATACAAACTAAGGTCTATAGTCAATAGTAGCACTGCAGTATTCTTTCATTAATTGTAAAAAAAAAAAAAAAGGTGTTATACCACAAACAAGTGTCAATACTAGGGAATATAAGGGGCATGGATTTTTTTTTGCTGAAGGAAGGAGAACGATCTCACATTGACAGGGTGGGTGAACACATAACTATATGATTATACCAAGAGCCATTGTCTGTACATTAGGATTGTACGGTGTGTGAATAAAATGTTAAAAAAATAAAGATCCTAAAGATCCTACTCTTTCAGAAAAAGATTCCCACTTTTTTCTGAATCATGTTTCTGAATGGATACAAGATTGCAATTTGGGCAGGAAACATATTTAACTTCCTGGAACGTCCTGTATATAAGTACCTATTAAATCCCTACCAAACCCTCCACAGTCATCTTGAAAACTCAAAACACATCTCTATCCACATTTCCAAACCTTTGGCAAGGATAAGTATTATCGACCTTTTTTCTTTTTTCTTTTCATGAGATCCCAGATGCCCATTTAATAAATGTTTGTTATATTTTATTTGCAATTTCTAAGTGATTTACATCGGTATATTTCCTACTCCTGAAATCTGATTTGTCCCATGGTGTGTGAACATACAGGTTTATATATTTTGAAATGTTTCTCACACATTTTTAAATATTGTCTCCCTCTGTTTATTATTATTATTTTAAATATTGTCTCCCTCCTGAATTATCAATTTGCCTGTCTCCTCTGCAGCTTTTCTCACTGAGATCATGTATATTCTTGTGGTATCACGGGGTTTTATCATTTCTTTTTTGTCCGTTCTCAGACAACTTGTATTCAGGGTCACTTATTTTATCATACCAACTTTGTGTATTCAATATACAATTTTAGTCGAATGTCATTTCTTTAATAGACTATATTATATTTATAGAAAGTGAATATATTTTATCTTGCCATCATTTAATATCCCTAGAAGTGATTGCTAATTTTATATTTGTCAAGAAAATTCAAATTACTGTATCAGGCAATTTTAATTTCTTAAGAGAGTTAGATTAGAGGAAATATAATAATTACACTTAGGCTATACAGGATGGTAGAAGAGTCTGATTTATCTAAAATAGCTTTCTGAAATTTGTAAGATATCTGAAGGAAATGATATTTCAAAAGCTGTTTAAATATTCAAGACTGAAACTGACTTGGAAAGATTTCCAATAGTCTCATGAGCTGGGGAAATATTTCACATATGTAATGTTCCTTGGAAGGTTCTAAATTAGAATAATTTAAAGTAAGTTAGTAAACACGAAAATGTTAAATCAAAAGTGCCTGAGATAGTGATCTGAGAAAAAGAGATTAAGGAAGAGATAGTACTGGGGAGCTTGGTTAAATCACAATCAAAGAATCAATGAAAATAAGGAATTACTTTTTAAAAAGAGTTAATAGAGTTTAGAGCTTCAAATATTTAAACCTGCTTTACTTTCCTTCTCATAAGTGTATAAAAGTCAATTTCAATAATGAAGTTCCTTAGAATACTTTCAGAAACACCTTATCACATTTAATATTCGATTTTGAATGCCAGGAATTAAGAATGTAGGAATTAAGATAAAAATCTATTGTGGAAGAGTCAGTGAATATTTATAGCAAATGTTACATGGGTCTGAGTAGACTTCTGGTTTCAGATACTCACTGTTACTGGAGTCAACACATTTTAATGGGAGCTGCCTACTGAATGACAGCTGTGAATGTCATGCCATCATAGTTGTTCCTGGGTATTAAATGTGAAGCTTTGCCAAAACATAAATTATGTCCCTTATTGTGAAGACTGTAGAAGGTTTTGAAACCCATTTAAAAAACAGTAGAGCTTACTATTTTCAATAAAATAATGAGATTTATTAGCTTAGAGATCCTTTGATTTTTCTCATTTTATTAAAAATAATTTATTGCTGACATACATTTACCTAGTCCTTTGATGACAAGGACTTATATCACCTCATATATGAAATGCTCCTGTACACAAAACCTTTCATATAAATTTCCAGTCTGAACATTCATAGAGTCAAACATTGATCTCTATGAAAATAATACATTATTCTTAGTTTTTCTTGATTTTTTTTTTAAATACAACTTCACAAAAATATTGTGGGCACAAACCATGTGTCAGTTCTTCAAATGCTCTTCCCATTTTATGAGACTGAAAAAGGAAAAATATAAAAGAAAGAAACATGTTCTTTTTAACCCTCATATTATCAAAAGTGAAAAATGGAAAACTTCTAAAAAATTACTGTTTTTAATTGTTTATTAATGTAATACATATTCTAATGTCTATGTTTATTTTTTAATGCTTATTTATTTATTAATATTTTAAAATCCAATTTGTTTATGTTTCTCAATGATTAGTGTATATTTTGCATCAGTATTAGTTTCATTTTTTGGCCGAAAATATTATCAAAAACTAAGTAGCTTAATTTAACAATAACTGTATCATCTTACAAGGATTTCAGAAGTCTGAAATGAGTTTTACAGGATTAGGGTCAAAGCACTTTCAGGGTGCATTCCTTCTAGAGGCTTTGGGGAAGAACACTTCTTTACCTTTTGTAACTCCTAGGTGCCATATGCATTTTTTGGCCTGTGACCCCTTCTTTCATCCTCAAAACCCTCATTCCAACCTCTTCTTCTGCTGTCATATCTCCTTTTCCTGATTCTGACACTCCTAATCTTTCTCTTATAAGGATCCTCTTGATTACGTTGGGCCAACCCAGAAAATTCAGTATAATCTCCCCCTCTCAAGACCCTTAACATAAAAATTAGGACAGGGCATTTTTGGAAGAGCTAGTATTCTGTCTATAAAACGGTTGTAAGAGACCATGAAGGACGTTATATGTATTAATAAAAGGGACAATTCACCAAAAAGAAGCAACACTCACAAATATTTGTGCCCTTAACCAGGGTACCCCAAAATGCATGAAACCAACACTGGCAAAATTGAGGGGAGAATAGATATCTCTACAATAAAAAGTTGGAGAAGTAAATGCCCCACTCTTATCAATAGGTGGAATGTCTACACAAAGAATAAATAAGAAAAGAGAACTTGAATAATATGATAAATGAACTAAACCTAACAAACATATACAGAGTATTGCACTCCAAAATAACAGGACATACATTCTTCACAAGTTTTCATGGATTCTGTATCCTTAGAAGTATTCAAATTTATTTCCTTAGCATTTTCAAATCTATGGACAACTTGTGTTTGTGTGCCTGTGCATGTGTGCATGTAGGTATGTCTCAAGCAGAAGTAGTACATCACATCTGCCTTTGAATAACTCAGCAGACATGCTACTGAAGCCAGCATGTATATTCTTATTCATAATCAGAGGAAAGGGCTGAAGCTGAATTTCCCAAGAGAAATAAATTCTACATTGCCATATATTGCAAAAAAGGGTTAAGCAGTACTTTATTCCTTTATCTTATATTTATGGAAATTTTAATGTTTTTTAGCAATGGTTACTTTCTTTTATTTTTTCATTTCAAGGATGGCATTTTTTGCCATTATACTAAAACACGGAAGCATTGGAGGCATTCGTTGTCCCTTTAATATACTTAGGAACGCATTTCTAAAATAGTGTTGACTCTTACTTTCAGAACTTGTTGAGTTTCTTTTGTTTGAATTTTTTGTTTATTTTCTCTATTCTGCATCATCAATGATCCAGTTTAGTAAAGCACTAAATTATTCTAATATTTCAAGTGGTCACTCAATTATATTTCCCCCCCAATATTTGAGATTACTTAAAACTTCCTTCACAGAAAACACCAGGAGTGATATCAATCTGTGCTCTCTTTGAACTTTCTCATTTGCTTCTCAAGAAATGCTTTCAGGAAGTTTTGCCAATTCCTAATTAGGAGGATTTTCAAGACTGCCTTCTTCAGTTGTTGTTTATATTGTGATACAAGTGAGGAAAACACACCTCAGTAAACTTCAATTTTGAGTCTTTCATGCATGTTTCCAAATTTGAATGCCTTAGCAGGAGTTCTACAAGTGTTATCTTTTCTTTTATTACAGAGGAGCTTGTAATTTTATCTCTAGTGACTAGTCATTTTCATCTGAAATAATAATTGTTTCAATATCAGTTCTGATAAAATTAGTACTTGAAGCTTATGACAGTTTGATTTATGGTCTCTGTGTTTCTTTTCTTGTTTTATTCAAATTCAAGATGTACTCCAAATTTGACAACAAAGGATAGCTCAAGACTTTGATAGAAAAATATTAAATGCTTGTATAAAACAAGGAATAAAATGACCCATGATTCAATAGGCAGATAATCCAATTGCTTTGTCACTTTGATAATTCTTTCAAGTAGCTGGGCTGTGAAAGGAGTACAAGAATGGGGAGTTTTGAAGAAGCCATGCAGGGCTATCAAGGAACAATGTGCAGAAGCTATTTTTCTCTTTGGTTGTTTGTCTTTGACTTAGACTATTGGTGTGTTTGTTTTGCTTTGTTTAATTGTAATTTGGAATATATATCATGTAGAAGAAAAGTTAAGCATCTGCTATAAATCACCCTCTCCCAGGCATATAAACACACAATCTGAAAAAAATAAAAATGAAAACAAAAAAAATGGACAAAACCCTCATACCCCAATAAAGAATTAAATTTTGCACTCTTTTCTATAATGCCAACCAAAATCTGTGCAAACAAGAAAAATAGAAAGCATTTGTTAACATATTTGTAATAAATACTTATGTACAAAATATTTTAAAAAGATTCTTGAAGAGTAACAAATGGCAGTTATATTTTAAATTCTGTTTATTTTTGAAATAGATGATTTTTTTATGTTTAACTATTGTGTGTGTAGAGATTTAAAATATTCTAGCTTATAAGGTTGTAAATGAGGCATTATATCTCTGTAGCATCAACCTGAAAAGTTGATACAGTGAGTTTTCCAGGATTAGTAGGGTTGAAAGAGTAGGATGTGAGAACTTGCAGAATTGCCTGGCTTCCATATTTCTATCACCAGCTTAAAATGAAGGTGTACCAGTGCAACAAACTGCCCAGGGGAATCACAACTCCATTGAAGTTGAGTGTGTTTAGAACTATGTATGAGTGTTAGTCAAAGCAAGTAGTTTGATGCCCAATCTGCCTCTTGCAAGCTAGGGAGACACATTATACCTTATATGACCATCAAATCAATATTAGGAGACTAATATTTATAAATATTATGAATATGGAAATAATGTATATTTCTTCAGGTTGGGTATTCAAAAATAAAAGTTTTATTTAATATTTTCCAACCAATTATATGATAACTACCATATTAGTTTTCCCTGGGACTGTTCTGGTTTGACTAAAAGTCCTGCATTCTGGGAAACCCCAAGTTCCAGACAAATCAGGGGGTAACTGATTGCTCTCATCTATATATACATACACTTTTACACATATATAAACACACATACAGACACACACACACACACATGTCAATCTGTATGTGTATAAATATATATATATACATACATACATATAGATGTACACACATGTATACATATGAAATCAGTATTCTCAGCCATTCTAAATCACAGAGATTATGAAATCAAATAATTCTCTCAAATGTCACAGATAATTATTGGAAGATTACCAATGTCTACTCTTAGGCTCAGGTCTCTGAAAGATGCTTGCATTGATGTCACTTTTTTCCAAGCAAATAGGCAGAGGATTTCTTTAGTATATTATTATATATGGAGGTTTAATATTTTTGTGTCATTGTACAGTGTTGAAGTAAAAACAGAAAAAGGAAAAGAACAGAAAAGAGATAGAGAGATAAAGAGGCCCAAAAGACCCTGATTAGTAAGACTCTGTGTTCAATGTCCACAAACAACTATTTGGAAAATGAAACAATTTTTCTAATCATTTTCCTCCTGTGGAAGCATCACTCTGATTCATGCTGCTATCATGGTGGGAGAAGGTGACCTGAAGGCATATTTGCAATGTATTGACTGTGCTAATTTAGAACTTCTCTGCCTGGCACATAGTAAAGATATATAGCTACAGTGACTTTGAGTTCCTTAGAGATCCAACTGCAGAAAAATGGATATCATTTGAATCTTGGATGCACTCATCCAATTTCACTATTGTTCATTAAGCAGCACTGGTGGTGAGTTATAGGGGGAAATTCTATAAATATTAATACTGTATTTCATTACAAGTAGTAGTTTCCAGCTTATTATTCTCAAATATTTTCTAGAACCAAATTCTAGTAAAGTTAAAAAAAATTGCTCTACTGTAAGAAAGTATTGGAAAAATAGATTAAACAAAAGGATTATTACCAGTAACAGAATGCATTTTATATTCATTTCCAGTTTTTAGTTTTCATTTCAATTAAATCCTTATTGAAAGTATATCAAAGCACTTGGGATTGAAATTACAATAGCTTGATTGGAGTTAGAGAGGCTCATCTTCAAGAACGGACTCATCAATTCAATAGGTTGGTATGGTAGTTAGATTCATTTGTCAGCTTGGCCTGGGGAAGATGCCTAGTTATATTGCTGTGGACATGAGCCAATGGTACATGAACCTCATCTGTTGCTCATTAATCTGCAATCGGCTCATGAACCTCATCTGTTGCTCATTACATCTGCAATCGGCTAAGAGGCGTGCCTGCTGTAATGAATGATGTTTAATTGGCTGGTGCTTAAATGAGAGAGCTCAACGTAGCACAGCCCAAACAGCTCGGCACACCTCATCTCAGCTGAGGCCTTTGGAGTTTGCAGTTCAGCCCAGGCCTTTGGAGATGCAGAAAGGAATCCAACTGGGGAAAGTTGCTGGAACCCAGAAGCCTGGAGAGAAGGCCAGCAGAGATCACCCTGAGCCTTCCCACATAAGAAAGAACCTCAGTGAAAGTTAGTTGCCTTTCTTCTGAAGAACTAATGAAATAAATCCCCTTTTATTAAAAGCCAATCCATCTCTGGTATGTTGCATTCCAGCAGCTAGCAAACTAGAACAGTTGGTTATTTTAGACAATTATGTAAATTCCCTAAGCCTGAATCCCCTCAATAAAATGTGGACACCTGCCTCTTAGATTTTATTTTGAAGATTTAAGGTTAGCATCTATTTAGCATTAAACATATAACAAGTACTCATAATTATCTTCAGACCTGCTGAAAACCCTGATCAGAGAGTACACTTTCAACATCTCCTTGTTTACTATGAGAACTTTTCGAGATTGCAACATCCCTATGACTTATATGGTAATAGAAAGTGTTACCTCCATTTAAAAGTAGGGGGAGAGGTGACAAAGTATGATTCTTGGTAGAGAAAAGCAGAGTAGCAGAAGTGCTGTTCCATCAGATGCTGGCTGTCTGCTCTGCCTGGTCATAATTATCATACTGATAAACTCAGATCTAAAGTAGTGTTATGAGTATGGTTGTATTACTTTTCAAAATTTGTTCTGTAAATCTTCTGTATTATTTTATTGACTATTGTGTATGTAATATTCAAATACACTGCAATGTCTAACTTATCACACAAGTAGTATAGATATGGTGCATTCATATTATGTGCTCTAAAAGAATGCAAAAGTAACTAAAGTTGATAGAGTACTTAGTATGTGCAAACAGATTTAGAAATATTATCACTTTTAATACTCCTTCAAATTAAAAAAATAGCTGTTTAATAATTTCTCAAAACATACTAATTTTTATAAATATTCATGGAAGTTATAACACTTAATTTCTTAATTTCATAGCTCAATTTAACTAGGTACATAATGTAGATAACAAGAACTCTTACTTCATAAGCCTGTGTGGGAATTAAATGAAATACTGCTTTTAAAACACAGAAAAGTCTTGATATGACTCATCACTCAATAGTTTTCTATAGTTATAGTACTCATAAAATAAAGATATTCATTTCAATTTTAAATATTTTTGATTCACATTTAAAAAAATAATTACATATTCTAAGATTTCTTCTAAGATTATTTAAAATAATATCATTTGCTCCAGATGAATCATGTCCCCTATAGTAAGTGTAGTCATAGATTCCAAGCTAGATCTCAAATTGTGAACTTTCTGCTCCTATGCTAATTGCTATAAAATATTCTTAGTTGGCTTCTATGCAATTATTGGCATGTTTTTTTTTCTCCTCACTCTTCTCAGATCATGATTTCATGAACTATATCCAAAAATAAATAAGAATTTATGTATGAATCAAAGCAATTATGGTTTAGAAACCTCTAATTTTCATCAAGTCCTTACTTAAATAGTTTACGCAAAAGGCATATAAGGTTGGGCTCCAGGCAGCCAAACCTACCAATTTCTCCACTCCTACCTCTGTCAATTCCATCTTTAATTCTTTCCCATTTAATATTACCTCAACTTTCAGTATCATCACTATCAATGGTCCTGTTCTTTCAACAAAGAGATAATTGGATCTAATACTCAAGATGATGATTTCAGAAATGAAAATAAAAATTGGAGAAAATTATAGAACAGAACCTGACACCATATTAGTCAGTGTTCTCTTTGGAAACAGAAATATATATATATATATATATATATATATATACATAATTTAAATATTATATATATTTTTTATGTGTCTCATGCGCCTATGGGGATGGGAAAGTGCAAATTCTGTAGGGCAGATTGCAAGGTGGGAACACCAATGACAGTTTTTTATTAATTCTCCAGGAGAAACAGAGATTTAAATTCTGCTTTCTGAAATCATTGCTTCTCCTTTTAAGGTCTTCAAATGATTAAATGAGACTTCTCTCATTGTTAAAGGCAATCTCCTCAGTTGACTGTAGTTATAATCAGCCACAGATACACTCAACTTACTGATGATTTAAATTCCAGAAATATCCTTACAGTAACCCATCCTTCCTTTTATTCAAGGGACTCTGAGTCTGTAAACTGTCCCAAGTCTGGGAATTGATTAAGGGGCCGTGACTCTTTGATTTTGTGATACAAGTTAGACTTACGTTCTCTTGACCTAGAACACTTCTGCTTATACAGATTAAGGAAGACCTTAGTAGAATGCCCATCTATTTTACTTCTAGGTACTGCATGATCTGTTGGCCAATAACATAAGTCTCTGCAAGTCAGATATTTGGATTAATTCTTTGAGTCTGCTGGCTATTGTGGTGGCCATTCCCACTTTGTATTTGGTGATTAAGTACTTCTGCCTACATGGATATTGATTATTCCCATTGTGTTTAAGGATTTGAGTTCAGTGACAACAATTCCTATAGCAATATCTGATCTGCAGAGAAGAGCAACCACAGAGATCCTCAGGGATGATGGAATAATCCCAAAATTCATTTCTCAGAGCCCTGGTGAAAGATATGTTCTCTGGACATTCCTGGGGTGGGTGAGGAGGTCCTACCTGATAAATGCATTCTAGCATTCCAATCTCTCCAGGCTTTGGGTTCCATCATCTACATTATACCAGGTAAGTTATTGTATTTCAACCACCTGGACAAATATTTAGAGCCCTTTCTAACCTCTCAAGTTACAACATTGAAACAGAATCTCTGATAAATGGGCCCATATCAATAATTTCAGCCTGATCCAACTTTATATTCCTTCCACCATTATTCCACACCCTTAAATCCATTCCCATACATATTCCTCTGACTTCTGTCTATATAAACTTTAAAATAAAAAAGCTTCCCAGTGCCTGCCCATGCCAAAAAAAAAAAAGCTTGCCATTCATTTGGAGTGTAGTGCATCTTTTGGGAACTATTTGAACTTCAGACTAATTATAGGTCTGGAAGAAAAGAATGGTGGAGGGGGTTGTGTAAGAAAATTTAGGAGTATTTTGCAAGCCAACTACCTCTAGGAGTTCCATTGAAATTTCATCCGGTGAAACAGGATCAATTTCTTCAGAAAGTAGTGAGGGCTGTTTACTCAGTTGCAAGTTTATCAGGCACAGCAGTTTAATCTTTTCAGGTAGAGTTTGGATGAAATATTCCTCAGGGCAGACTGGAGGTCAGGAGGCTGTTTCTGCGGACAGACCATTACAGTTTATCTGGCAAAGATTCAGCTGAATCTAGGGTTTTAATGTCCCAACCACCATCATTATCACCCCATATGTTCCCATTCCAATTTTCAAGACTTTCATTCTTTTGCAATCAATGTCCTCACACTAGCAGCAGACTACTTGCAAGACTGGGAATTTAGTCACTCACACAATGAGACTCTCGGTATGGTTTTCAGAGCTTTCAAGGCTGTGGCTACATGAAATAGGATTTTCCATCAGGGTACATACAGAAACTTTGATGTACTTCATGCAGCACTAAGTTGGGAATTTAAGCTTTGAACGCATCACTTTCTTTTACAACTGTATGCAGCACATTTAGGAACCACCAGCCCCCATCATTAAATCTTTTAACTCCACAAATTTTATTAAGGTGTAAAAAACACTTTCACCTGAGAAACTTGCTCTTATAAGCATTTGAGTAGGTATATCCAGTGGTGATATTTAGCATATCTCTATTGCCAATCCATGTTGTGAATATCAGTGCCATCTTGATTGTTGGGAATAGATGACATGGTCCTATATAAAATCCTGAAAAAATGACGACAAAGCTACTTGAGCTAATAAATGAGTTCAGCAAAGTGGCAGGATACAAGATCAACACACAACAATCAACGTTGTTTCTATACACTAATAATAAACTGTCTGAGGAGGTAATCAAGAAAAAAATTCCATTTATAAAAGAATCAGATTTCTAGGAATAAACTTAACCAAGGATGTAAAGGACCTATATACAGAAAACTATAAAACACTGCTAAAAGAAATTAGAGAAGACCTGAATAAATGTAAAGACATTCTGTGTTCATGAATTAGAAAGCTAAATGTAGTCAAAATGTCAATTCTACCCAAATTGAGATTCAATGCAATCCCAATCAAAATGTCAGCAGACTATTTCTCAGAAATGGAAAAGCTAATAATCAATTTTATTTGGAAGGATAAGGGAACTTGTATAGCTAAAAACACTTTGTGAAAGAAGAACAAAGTGGGAGGAATGCTTCCTGACTATTATAGAGCCACAATAGTCCAAATATCACAGTATTGGCATAAGGACAGACGTATTGACCGATGGAATAGAATTGAGACTTCAGAAATAGACCCTCAGATCTATGGTCAATTGATTTTTTAAATGCTTAAATTGTATAATATAACATCTATACAAAGCAAAGTAAGAAAAAAACAATATTTTTCAATGCACTTCTCAACAAGTAGTTTTACAGGATAGATCCCAGAAGTTTGTCATGGACTACCATTCCATCATCTCAGATTTTTCCTTCTAGCTGCTCCAAACAATGGAGGCTAGAAGGAATGTATATATATTTTTCTCATCACAATAAGCTTGTTTTCAATTTTTGTGAAAAATGACATATAAACAGAAAAGCAATAAATTTCAAAGGACAACACAACAATTAGTTGTAGAACAGATTTCAGAGTTTGGTATTGGTTACAATTCCATAATTTTAACTTTTTATTTCTAGCTTGCTCTAATATACTGGAGACTAAAAGAAATATCAATATAATGATGCAACAATTATGCTCATTTGTTAAACTTTACATTCTCTGTATCACTCCACCATCACTTTTGATCATTCTCCCACAATTTAGGGGTATTTGGCTGTGCCCATTCTAACTCTTTTACTTTGGAAGGGGATGTCAATAATATGGAATAAGGGGATTGAATTAATTGATGTTCTGGAGAGGCTGGCCCCTCTAGGTTTTAGGACTTATGTGGTCCAGGGACCCATCTGGAGGTTGTAGGTTTCTGGAAAGTTACCATAGTGCATATAACCTTTGCAGAATCTTATATATTGTCCTAGGTATTCTTTAGGTTTGGCTGGAATAGTTTTGGTTGTGCTTTGGCAAGTTATGATAGGTAACAATGTCTAACTAAAGCTTGCATAAGAGTGAATTCCAAAGTAGCCTCTCAACTCTATTTGAATTCTCTAAGATATTGATACCTTATTTGTTATACTACTTTTCCCCCTTTTGTTCAGAATGGCATTGTTGATCCCATGAGCCAGGGCTAGGCTTATCCCGGGGAGTCAACTCCCATGCTGCCTGGGAGACTTTTACCCCTGAATGTCATGTCCCACGTAGTGGGTGTGGGACAATGATTTCACTTGAAGATTGGGAATAGAGAAAGTGAGGCCACATCTGAGCAACAAAAGAGGGCCTTCATAAGTAACTCTTAGGCCTACCTATAGGTAGGTTGAGCTTCTCCACTACATAACATAAGCCTCACAAGAGTAAACCTCAAGATGAAGGGCTTATTCTATTGATTTGGGTGTCCCTAATGTTTGACATAGTATCTGGGGTTTCCCTAGTGGTAAAGTTTAATAGTTCCATGTTTTTCTGCCATCCCTCAAGGAACTTTGACAATACTTTTTTTTTGAATGGCAGGCGCTGGGAATCGAACCCAGGTCTCTGGCATGGCAGGCAAGAGCTCTGCCTGCTGAGTCAACATGGCCCTCACTGACAATATTTTTTGATTATTTTCTTAGTATATTCTGGAATGTATTCAGGCATTACATTAAGCTATATGGGATTAAAGGCCCTCATTCTTATTCTGGGCTCCCTGTGTTTGGATTGTTTAAGTTATCTACCCAGACAGGTTGAGTTAGAATATGTGCTACAGAAAATTTAGGTTGTGGACAAAATAAACCTTTCTTCCTTTGGTCTCAAAGAATGGGTGAAGTTCTAAAATTTAGACAATGTCTTCTGTACTCCTGGGTTCTGAATTTCCTTAACTGTGACCTGATCAGCTTCATTCTTATCTCTAAATACCAGGTTACATATATATAGAAAAGCCTCTCAAAAAATCCAGAAATAACAATTACCACTCTAGACTAAATGTGACTGCTAAGAGTTTGCAATCTAGGCCCCTGCTTTCTGATAAGTATTTTCTAAAGGAGACCATACAATAAATGCTCTTTTGTTTCTGGCTTATTTCATCTCACCCAATGTCCCACAGGTTCATTCACAACGTTGCATGCCTCACAACTTCATTCCTTTTTGTAGTAGCACAATGTTCAACCATATGTATACACTATCGTTCACCAATCTACTTCTCAGTCAATGCATTCTCCAGCCACCTCCAATCATTAGTCATCATGTGCAACGTCCAAAGTCAACAGTCCATCAGCACTCTTCATTTTAAATAGTTTCATTGTTCCCAAGAAAAAGACAACCAATAAAAACACCCTCACCCAATAAAAACTCTAAACCTCCCCTTAACTCTTGTTCCTCCCCCCCATTATTTACCCCTGGTTTTGCTGTGATAATGTTGATGTTTTCCTATTAAACATAGTCGATAGTATGCAATAGCAGCTTTCCTCCATACCCTTAATTTATACACTCTTTGTACAAGAATCCTACCTTTGAAGTAGTTCATGCAAGAACTTACTTATATTTACAGTGTTAATCAGTGGTACATATGGGTATATACAACCCCTTTCAATCATGTCCACCTTCAATATGGTAATATTGCTTATAGACCCACTAGTGAACCACTTTCACTTCTATCTATTCCGTTTCATTTGAATTGAACATCATTAGCTAACTGTTCACCCATCACTAGCTTCCATGTATCTCTAGGTCTCCTATATTCTGTAGTATAAGCTTCAGATTTTACCTTTATCATGGTTATAAAAGTGGAGTCATACATTATCTATCCTTGGTCAGTTGAGGGTTTTTTTGGTATTCTGAATGGTGGGAGTCACATTTCATTCTTTTCCATGTGAATATCCTAGTATTACAGCATCATTTTGTTGTTTCTTTTTGTTTTATTTATTTATTCTTTGTTTTCTTGTTTGTTTGTTTTGGGAAGTACATGGGCTGGGAATTGAACCCAGGTTTCCTGCATGGCAGGTGAGAATTCTATCATTGAACTGCCCGTGCACCCCTGGTCAATTGATTTTTTTTTCAGTATTTTGATACTTTCATGGGTATTGTGGTCGTTTGGAACTTGTGATTGTTTGAAGCTGTTATGTACCTGGAAAAGATCATGTTCTTTTAATCCATTCCTGTGGATACAGACCTATTTTGGGTTGGGACTGATTAGGTTATTTCAATTGAGATGCGACCCACCTCATTCAACATGGGTCTTAATCTTCTTACTGCAGTCCTTAATAGAAGAGATTAAAAAAAAAAAAAAAAAAAAAAAACAGGAATAAAAGCCCAGCAAAGCTGAGAAACAAGGTAACATGGAAAACAGAGAGGAAGCCACTAAAGAAGGCAGAAGCTGAAGGCACTGAAACCCAGGAAACAAGGATTAGCCAACACTAGGCTATGTGCCTTCTCATGTGACAGGGGTGTCTTGATGTCAGCAGCCTGTCTTCGGGGTCCAGTATCATACTGTTTGTTGATGACTTGAGTTGGATATTTTCATAGCTTAAGAACTGCAAATTATAAGTTAATAAATTTCCTTTGTAAATCCCAACCCATTTCTCTATACTACATTTCATCAGCTTTAGCAAATGGAAACAGAACTGTGAATACCCCAGAAAATCATGTTCTTAAAGCTAATCTGTTTCTCTGGGTTTGAACCCACTGTAAGTGGTATGTTATGAAGAGGATTCTTCAGTTAGGATGTGACACACTTCATTCAGGATGAGTCTTAATTCTCTTAACCTCTTTGAATACAGAGAAAGACAGAGATAGGGAGGGAGAAACCTAGGAAGCAAGAAGGTGAAAGCAGGGCAGGCCACGGTGGCTCAGCAGGCAGAGTTCTCACCTGCTGTGCTGGAGACCTGGATTCAATTCCCAGTTCCTGCTCAAAAAAAAAAAAAAAAAAAAAAGTAGAAGCAATGAAACCTGGATGAGAAAGGAGAAACCATGTGCCTTGCCATGTGGCAGAGGGGCCAAGGATTATGGGCAGTAGCCAGTCTTCAGGAAGAAAGTACTGCATTGATGATGTCTTGATTGAGACGTTCTCATGGCCTTAAAGTGTAAGCTAATGAAGTCCCATTGCTTAAAACCAACCCTTATCATGATATCTGCTTTGAACAGCCTGGGAAACTAAAACAATATCCAACAAAATATTAAAGCAAAATATTTATGATAGTGAGATTTCAGGCTACTTTTTCTCTACTCATTTAATTGTTTTTAAGATTAATCATTCATCTGTGTAACTATATACATTTATTTATTTTTTAATGTACTTAAACTTCTTTTTAAATAATAGCAATTTTTTAGGCGAAAATTATCTAGTCATATCTTCCTTACCTTATATTTTTTGATACCATCAAATTAGGTAAAAATAACAGAAAGAGCAAGCAACCTGCATGCTATAATTAAGCTGAGGTTTAGCTAAAGAATACAGGTTGAGTGAACAGAAATAAAACTATATTGCATCTCAAAGGAAATCAAAGGGCAATAATTCATAGAATGTTAAGTGTAGTAGGAACAATTTAAAAAATTGCTGAGGTTTCTAAAGTAATTTGTATCATTGTATATTACTTTTGCCATTCTATAATACTCGTATTTGTATTGTTCTTATCCAAATAATTACAATATGGTTAAAATAATTGAATCACATTTCTATTAAATTTTTGAAACAGCAGAAATCTCTTTAAAGATTTTAGTACCACAGCGTGTTTCCAAAGTTAACTATAGGTCAGATAGTTAGAAAATTATTTTGACTGAAGGTATATAGAGGATATCCCTTATGCATTTGTTTCCCAAAAAGTTGAATTCTAATATTATCAAGTTATTTTAACCTGTATAGTCTCAAAATGATTATTTAATCTCTTTACTTTATAGACGTTTCAAGTTGGCTTAACTAACTAGTGTTCCACATTAGCATTGTGGCTACTTAAAAGCTATTTTTCTTTCTCTTCTTTTCCTGCCTTTGTGATTTCTACTTCTCTGTCTATGCTCTAGTTCATTCCTGATGTTTTTTCTAATATATATTGATTTTGAAAAACACCTTTTTATTTATCAAACAATGATATTCCATATCAAATTCTTTAGAGACTTTCAGATATCATGTTCATTTTCATTAATATATACCTATTTATGATAAATTATGCAAGTTTCTTTGCCCAAAGATCATCTCTTATCATCAATTACAGTTATATTCTTTAAAAAAAAAAAACTTCTACAACCCTATTATTGGGTTGTAATACTAGTTCTCTTAATTTCCAATTTTTTTTTTCACAATTCCCATGTGTTCCCTTAGATCTTTGTTGAAAATTGATCTTTTTAATACTGTCCTTTTGGTTAATTTCTTTTTCATTATTCCATGATATTTTATGAGCCCAAACCACAATTAGAGTGCAATCCTAATTCTTTAATTTGATATCCTGCTGTTGAAGTTCACTCAAATATAATATGACAAAAGGATTTTTAAAAACAAATATGAGGGTGGGACACGATGCCTCAGCAGGCAGAGTTCTTGCCTGCCATGCCAGAGACCCGGGTTCGATTTCCGGTGCCCATGCAAAAAAAGAAGCTATTCCATACAGAAGCTATTCCATACAGGTAAGGATGATCAAATAATAAGGACTAAAGAAGAAAGCTAGATCATGGATTGATAATTTATTCAGGGTCATTTAAAAAATAGTTATCAATAAGGAAAACATTGGGAAAATATTGGGAGTCAGTAAAACCATTATTATAATATTCACTAATAGTTATTCTCACTCTTCTTTTTATCTTTGCTTCTTAAGGTCACCTGCAATTTAGACAAATAGAATAAATTTAATATTAACTTTTCAAATAAATAATTGAATAGCAGAAAGTATTACATAATTGTATGCACATTTTAAGCATTTGACTTCTTGAATTTGCACAGAACTGGAGAATATTTACCAGTTACCTTAAGAGAGTATAATTAATTAACCCATTATATTTATTTAAATGAGTGCCATCTTGGTGGAAAGGTGTATGCGATGGTTGGGTTCTGGTGTCAACTTGGACAAGTGATGATGCCCCATTACCTGGTCAGGCAAACACTGTCCTGAACCATTGCTGCGAGAGTATTCCATGGCTGGTTGATAAACTGGAAGGCTGGTGGATTGAATCATCAGTCAATTGACTGTAGACATGGCTGATTATATCTATGATCAATTAAGGCACATCTCCCACAAAGTATATAATCCAATCATTTAAAGACTTTTAAGGAAGAAGAGAGATTTTTTTAACTGTTCCTTCAGCCAACATGCCTCTCCTGAGGAGTTTGACCAGACCCTTCATCAAATTGTCAACTTGACAGCCTGCCATATGGATTTTGGACTCTTCCATTCCCACAGTTATATGAGACATCTTGCAAATCTCATGTTTACAGGTATCTCTTATTTTTCTAGAGAACCCTGACAAATACAGAATATTATTTAATTGGGATATATATGATTAGACTACAATTCTGAATTTTTTTTATATTCTTTTATTGTAATGACATTTTGTTGGTTAGAAGAGACAACTGTTACCACCTCCAGGGGAAGGAACTTATGTATGGAGGGAGGCAAAGAGCATAACAACACCTCTGACCAGGAATAGCATTTCTAGGGTCCTAAACCTCTCCATCATTTGCAGGCATTGGGGTCCCCAACAAAAGCCCAAATAATACAGACTCTTGATGAAACAACCTTTACTCACATAAATAGAACAAATTCAGCTTCAACAATGTGGGTGGATCCCCACAGCCAGCATTTCCAATTCACAGATCATACAAAGAGATAAATGGTGTTTGAGGGTATTTTCACTTTTGCTGTAGATGAAGGACGCAGTTTCCTCCATTCTGGAACAAATATAGAAGGGGGGGTGGCAAAAGGGAAAGGTACACTTACATACTTAGTGTGAGAATGTCTATATGTGTTCAGGGCAAAAGGGAAGGAATGCACCAGCAGACCACTATCTGCCATGGGATGGCAAGGCCACCCAGAAAGGGAGTCTGCCCACATTAATCATCACCTTGTAGGAGCCAAACTAAAACATTTAGTCCCAAGCACAGGAATGGTTTCAGGGTCACAGGGAAAGGCAGCAGGCTGCATTAGTCTTCGACACATTATACTTGTAAATAAAATTGAAGAAACTGTGATTAGATTGTGTCATGGTCAACTTCATGTGTCAACTTGGCCAAGTGGTTTGTCTGGTTGGGCAAGTGCTGGCCTGTCTGTTGCAATGAGGACATTTCATAGGATTAGGTCATGATCACGTCAGCTGCATCCACAGCTGATTCCATTTGTAATCAGCCAAGCGGAGCGTCTTCTGCAATGAGTGATGCTCAATCTAACCACTGGAAACCTTTTAAGGAGGATTCAGAAGAGATAGGCTCTCTTCCTACTTTGTCTGGTGAGCCTCTCCTGTGGAGTTCTTCCAGACCCTCCATTGGAATCGACGGCTTCACAGTCTCCTGAGGATGTGGAACTCTGCGTTCCCACAGTTATGTGAGACACTTTTATAAATTTTATATTTGTGAGTGTTTCCTGTTGATTTTGTTTCTCTAGAGAAACCTAACTAATACAAATGGTTCTTCAAACATTATATATGGCATTTTTATATACAAATATAGTAGATATAATATATTAACATATAAAACATTTATGCATTATGCACAATGATCACACTGACAAATACACATTATTTGAGTGGAACTACAATAATATAATGTGCAATTTAGTTGAAAAAATGCAATTGAAGGTTCATTTTGAGGGTTTTCTGAAAAATTCATTTTGCATTAGTTTTTGAAGTGATAGAAAGTTAAAATATAATTGTCTGTTATTGTCACTTCTGAATCACAAGACATTCTTTTTCTCATCACATGTTTCATAAACTGAACTAACACTATTTCTCATTCATCCCCTTTTCCTTGTGACTTCCTCTCAATTAATTTCAAATCTCCAAGAAAAAAAAAACAAATAAGATGATTCTGCATAGAAAATAAACTAAAATGAATAAATGGTATAAGTAATTATCAAATTATTTAATAAGTAATTGTTAGTAATGAAGACATTCACTACTGTTAGTATTTTCCAGAATAAGCAAATGAACAAATGACACACAAAAAAATCTCTCAGGAAAATGTCTGCAGATGTCTGAGTAACTGTTTTCAATGATTTTTAAGTCATAAATTTTCAAATCATAGAAATCAAAAGTTTATAGAAATGAACTTCAGTATTGTTTTGTGACTATTTATAAGATTATTAGGAAATGGTACACTGAGTTTAAAAACCCAATTATACACGGCATCTAAATATAATTGATTATACTGTCTATATCTCTATTTAGTTTACAAATGAGTATCATTGATTATTTTTGTGAGAGTAAAGTATAATAAAATGAATAATAAAATGACATAATACAAAGCTATAAGTGCTGGCATACAAAATTGTTAACAATTTTATTTCAATTTTGTTGTAATTATATTTCATGGCAAACAGAAAATATCTAGAAAAATGGCATGAGAAGAAGAAAGCCAAAGAAAATGTCTTCTCATCATGCCTTGTAACACCAGCTTCCAGAGATAATTATTATGAGTTTTGGTGATTATCCTTTTAAACTTCCAGTATGTCTTTTAAAAAGTACATAATCATACAATGGTTTGATTTTATAGAATTTTTAACTATATTCTATGAGTCATTTCATACTATTTCATTTTATCTTTTTAAAAATATTTTCAGGAAGTTTAAAATTAATTCATTTTTAATCCTTTGTTTTATCTGTTTTATTTTTATAATCTATAGTTTTATTAAGACCAAAACTGCCAATGTGGTATGAAGTTTACATTTAAACCAAGTTTTCACAAAAACCTAACACTGGCCTAAAAAGATTTTCATTGCTGCTCTAGATGCAGGTCTAGATGGTGACAAGTACAGAAGGATCTCATGATCCAAGAGAAATCATTATGGATATCAGTTAATTCTTAGGATTTTTTTCAAATTTCATTTTTTGTTTGTTTGCTTGCTTGAAGTGAACCATTGCCCTAGTGTGAAAGTTCAATTTCTCCTGAGACCAGGGCTTCTGAAGTCATTCAACCCTTGAACTTACTTAGTGAAACTTGTGCTATCAGGGACTGAACACTGCCACCAATCATTTCAGAATTTAAAATTCAAAAAGCAGAGAGGTTCTAAGAGTTCTAACCTGCTGGAGCTTCCACTTTTAGAGCATGGGCCTTTGTGTGTCCCTATTCTCCTGTCTCCTATACCACTTTCTTCCCTTCCCGTAAATACCTCAGCCAGTGGTTTGGAGGACAAGTTATTTTCAACTTAATTGGAAAAGAAAGGGTCATTTTGACAATTTCAAGAATTAGCACCTCAGAATGTTCCTGTGTATACTCTCCACTTAAAGACTTTCCTTCTTCAGTCAGTTTCCATCTACAAAAAGCAGCTTTGGTATAGGACTAAGAGGGTGGTTTAGTCCTTTATGGAGATAGCACTGAACAGTCAGGGAGCACCTTGGCTCATAGATTTTAGGCATTCACAGCTTTGAAACAGTCTCTCACCACCCTCTTTTATGTTGCCAATGACGTTTTTTAAAAGATAAAATATTCTAGACACACAATTGAGTATTAGTTACTTGTATTTCCATCTTCACCATTTGCTCAATCATTTTAATGAAAATGATGCTACATATTTCCCTTCCTACCATCCCATTCCTCCCCCGCCCCCCCACCAAATAATACACCATTAACAGCTAAATCTACACACATTTCACTCTGTAAAAATGCAGAGTTCACACTATTGGGAAGAAGGCTTTGGGTTGTGGAGGTGCTCTTTGAAGGTCTACATATCATTTTGCTCTCCCACACTTCATTCTTCAAGTTTTGTCCCTCATAGATGTCTCTTTGCTTTTCTCAACAAAGTGCAAGATTGGTCACCTTGAAACACTAATGCCTTCCCCTTCTCTCCCACTGGGATAGGTGTATGAACTATACAGCATGGAATGGCTTTAAAAGCACTTGGGCTGTTAAAAGGCAAAGAAATTATACTGCCTCTTCAAAGGTCTTCTCAAGCCACCTGTATGTTGTCAAGACAAGTAGAACTCCTTCCCTTTAAACCCACAGTCAGAGTTACAGAGACTCATACTCAAATTAATTCTTGTCTTCTTTCTTGTCATCATCCTCTGATGGGTAGGAATGTACATCAGTGTTTCCTCATGGAAGGATATGACAACCTGTGGGCATTTGACATTAGCTTCTTTAGCAAGGACCAGATCAGCCTTACCTGAGATTTTCCATTTCATTAGGAACACGAGTGCTCCACCGGAGCCTGCAGTTCTGATAATCTGCTCCAGCTCCAAAGCTTTGAGGTATTTCTGGCCTTTCTTTCTTCTTCTTTGGTTTGCTCTCCTCTCCCTTATCTTTAGAATCAGAGTCAGCTTTACCCTTGCCACCCTCTGACTTATCTGTCTCATGTGCCTTTTTCTGTGACAACAGAAACTCAGCAATGGGGTCAGGGTAATTCAAGTTGTCTTCTGGCTTGGCATGTGGCCCTCTTCTGAGAACCACTTTCATTTCAGAAGGTGCTTCACTTTGCCCTTTACCACTCAGGCTGAGAACATTTTCCACCGCTTAGTCCTCTTTTTCTAGTACATACTCCACTTTCTCCTTGTTTGATTCTTCTCCTCGCACACATTGCCCACCAGCTTTCTGGTGGAAAGCGTGACTGATCAGAGCAGTGCCCAAGAATCCGAGGGAACTCAATGCTGCACACCTGGTGCAGCCTGTGGGGCTGTGGGGGAATGACACCCAGAAAAGCAATGGGCCGGGTGTCGGCAGGCAAAACCCTCACTGGGGCGGCATACCACAGGCCTCAGCCAAGGCCCTCACCTGTAAAAGACTGTAGAATCATTTGTAAATTGGTTAATTAAAAAACAACAAAGGGGGGATAGTGTGAGGGTAGTTCAGTGGTAGAATTCCTGCCTACCATGCGGAAATCTGGTTCAATCCCCAGTCCATGCACCTCCCAAAAAACAAAGAAAGAAACAAGCACACACAAACAAACAAAAAAATTCAACAAATGGTGCTGCAATAACAGGTTACTCACATGGAAAAAGCATGAAATGTGAACCTACCATACAGTATACAAAAAAAAAGGCTATCTCTGATGCATATTCATTAGTTTCAGTATATATATATGTTAACATACTCACATACACAGATATATACTGACATGAATCGTTTCTTTTTGAATCATGTGTGAGTAACTCTGGGCCAAAAACATTAAGGGAGAGTAAAATCTATTCCTTAAATATTTACCATTTCTCTCTATTGAGTGGTCAGAAAATACTCTTATGTTGAGAAAGACTTGTAGGATAAAACCTTATCTCCTTCTATTAAGGGCTCTCCTTGGTCCAACCCTGGAAATGGGTTCCTGTCCAGAGTCACTGGCACCAAGAGAACAAAACCAGATTTAGTGAAGGAAAGCAGAACTTTATTCTTTCGCCAAAGAATGGGGATGGATGAACTTGTGTCCTAAAGGCATCTTCTCCTGGAAGGGAGATGTGAGTGGTTCATTTATAGGGATCAGAGAATGCACGCCCAGGTAGCTGATACTAATGGGCAATTGGGTTTCATTATTGCTTCAGGTCATGCCAAGTCCTTGGCCATGCTGGGTCTTATCTATCACATTCAACACATGTTCAGAAAATGGCCTCTAAATCCTGCCCAGAGGTGAAGCATTTACTACTATCATGAGCAAAGTTAAAGTAAGGTCAGGGCTGGGGGCTTAGTGTTCGTGCTCCAGAAAAAGGGACATTCGCTGATTGTGGCAAGGCAGGGGCTTGTGGCCAGCATCATGATGGGTCCTTGCTGTTTCATTGACTGGAACTCTGTGATTTACCGCAGAGCAATGGGGCAATGGCTGGTTAAACTTACTAGGAAGCAACTCACAAGGCAGCACATGAGATGGCTGGAAAGCTCTCAGATGAGTGTCACGTTTGAAAGAAGAGAAGCACTGGAACCAGAAGGGGAAGCACCTTCATTATGAACTGTTTTTCTACTGCTTTCTGCTTACAGAAACTTACAAATGCCAGCAGAAAAAGGAAACAAAGTAGATACAAAAGGAAAAAAAAAATTAGTTTTCAGCCCCAGTATCATGCAACAGGCCCAAGAAGGGTGAATTTGGAGCTGAGAGGCAACAAATTCATAACTGACAAAGGAAAGGGTGAAAAATGAGCAATTTTTAGAAGGTTCTTGGTGGGAATCCATTAAGTATTTTGTTTTAATTTTTTTTTGTTGCATGGAGGCACTTGTTTTGTTTTTTGATATTATTTCTGACATTTCATTTAAAGGAAGCTCAATGTGGTAAGAATGGCAAACTATATGTAACACACTTATTTCTAATGAAAATAATGAAATCTAAAATGCAGATATATACTTAGCATTACACTTCCCTATACCACGCATTATCTCATTTCATCCTCACAAAAATATGTGCAAAATGCTTTCCTACCCTTATTGTCCTGATGAAGAAAATGAAGTTTATGTTGGTAAAAAAGAAAAAAGAAAAACTATCCAAGATTTAAGAGCTAATAAGGAGTAGAGTTAGCATTTTGAAAAGCAAACAAACATTCCTCTCTAATTATAGCGTATGTGCTATTTTTCGTACAGCAGCATGAATATTTATCTTACACATGAAATTTCATATGCTCGGTTACTTTCTTGTGTTTAACCAGCTGTTAGGAGTAGGTGTACTTAGTACTAGCGCTCAGGCCTTCTGATTCCATGTTAAGATCTTTTGCAATGTACCATCCACTTCCAAAACACTTGTCAGTGATAATTTATTGGGAATGAGGCAGGAAGAAGAGAGGGTAAAAGGGCATATATGGAAAAATTGCACATTTGTGTGTGTGTGTTTTAATATAGGGCTTCCAACATCCGTTAATAGGCTGTTGTATATTGTGTACCTGTAAAAGTAGCAGGCTTAGCATTTTTGTGAATAATATTCCTTGGAGAGCAATGTTAGAGCTGTTTAAATCCACGCCTGACCTAACCTGTATGACAGCAAAACAATAACAATAGAATAATAAGTATCTCCAAAGGGAAGCTACTGAAATATTTATAGGTATTCTTTGGTTCAGGGTGAACTAAGATTGCTTGTTAGCACTGAAATGCGTGTTTATTGATCTTCAAATTCTCACTACCATAGCATTATATATACATTGTTATGAAATATATACATATTTCTATACATATAAAAGAATTCCCTACAAAATAAAATAGAACAACTCCTTCAAATAAAGTTTACAATAACAGCAGCGTGCCTTGCAATTTGATACAAAATTTATGATAGAAGTCATACAATTGCTCATTAAGACTCTATTTTTGTTACTATGTAAATATTTAACTTATTTAAATATGTTGTATCCTTTCTGTTTTATTCAGATGAACTAATTCCATTGTTTTGTACCATTTATAAAATATATTTTGCCATTTTGACATAACTATTCCAATGATTGGTATTTATTTAAATGGAAATAGAACCGGGAATGGTTTTCTTTTAAATATGGTGTCTTTAAATTATCTAAATTAATGTCTTTCTAGTTAAACCTCTTATTATGACCCTCCAGGATCTAACTCTTGACTACTTTTACTTCCAGCTATTAAAATCCACCCAAGAACACCTTCTTTCATTTCTTGGTCATGCACAGGATTTTCAATCCTGGGGTTTAGGTACACTGTTCTCTTCTGGAAAGTTCTTAACCCAGTGTTTCATGTGGTTGGATCCTTCTCAGTTTTAAGTTTCAGATTAAGTAGGCCCTCCTAGATATTCCAGCAGAGAGTGAGAATAAATAACAACACCTGACTTCCCTCAGCAGTGTACTATTGTTTTTTTCATGCCAGCATCAAATTCTTTTGATTCAAAAATAATTTTCCCTCTAATTTCAAAAACCGCAGTTTTCAAAGACTGTAGAGGACAATTTCCTTTTTGGGGGGGGCCTAGAAAAGAAATTTTGTACAGTAAATGACAGTCTGGTCAAACGTGGAGTCTAACATGATTGAGAAGAGGCAGGTCAAAGACTTATCTATATATAGATTGACATCATTTTGTGCATCTATATTATTGTCAATTCAGTGACTGGTAGAAAAAGGTTTGCAGTTATTTAATTAGCTTGTTTACACCTTTGGAAACAGGTCATCCAAATTTTCTGGTTTGGGTATGTTCAAAGCTTCAATTATTCCTCTCTTTGTGTTTTGTCAATAGCAATTTTTTCAGTTGTCACTGTTTTCTAAATTTCCCTCCTCTTTCTGAATAAAGAATGAGTTGACCAGTTTCAGAAATTCAGAAATTTTGAATTCATTAATTACAAGTCTCTCCTTATTAATTGGCAGCCTCTTTTTTTATCATTGTTTATCCCCTGATGAGTTCACAACAGTTCACATTCTACCTAACCATTCTGCCAACACAGAATTTTTTTGTTCCCTTTATTTATTTTATACTTAGGAGGTGTTCATCTCATTTCCTTTCTGTCTTATTGAAAAAGCAGACTTTTTCTTAAGCTTCAAACATTCAGAATATACTTTAATAAAAATAAATGTAACCTAACAGCATTTCGTAAAAATAATAATAATAATAATAAAATAAAGGATGGGGGTTTCTATGTTCTAGTGATGAATAGATAATTAACATTTAGGAAGTATCTGCACAGATTCATTGAACATATTAATTGTTAAAACCAAAACACAAAAAAGTAAAGAAAAAGAAAAAAATAACCAAATATTACAACATAACAATAAGGAAAATAATTTCAGATCTAATTTAGTTTTATTGTTGGTTCAATTTTTATTAAATAAATGGTTGCACAAATAACTGTTCACTGTAGGGATGAAATACATTTTGTTATCCATTTGGCAAAGCCCTTTCCTCTTAAGTTTTACTTCGCAAGTTCGACTACTAGTCACTTATGAGGTAAATTAAGCAAATAGGTCCTAGCCATTGAATTACTGTTTTGCAGTATGGTCAAGTCTCAGCTCACGTTTCTGGGCTGTTTTTCTTTTTCGTGCAATGGTCTTTCATACGTTCTTTTGTTGTTGTTGTTATTCTTAAGGAAAAGAATATTAAAAATTGAGGCAGTTAGATATCAATACTGTCTTCTGCTTTACGATTATTTCCATTAGCGCCTCTTCATGAAGCAGAAATAGTCTTTAGAATTTCTACTTTATGCATTTCACTTTAATAAATGTATGACCGAGTTTATTAGGATGTAAGACCCAATTGAACTCTTGGGTATAAAAACTTTCTTAATAGTTGCTTTTCTGTGAGTTCTGTGAACTGATTAATTTTAATTTATTCACAGGTATGTTTTCTACCTAATTTGCACTTATATATTTTAAGGAATATTTATGAAAAATATAATGTTGTACTTATTTTTATTTATGTTTTTAATTAATATATAGTAAAGCTGGCTTTTTGGGGATTAGTATATTTGTATGAGTTTTAATCATGTATGAATTAATGCAACATCACCAAAATCATAATTCAGAACAGTTTCATCCCCCAAAAAAGCTCCTCATGGTACCCTTTTGTAGTCAAACCATTCCCCATCTCAGAACCCTGCCAACTACTGATCTATTCTCTGTTATGTTCTTTCTGTCTTTTCAAGACTATCATATAAATGGAATCATGCCGTAGGTAACCTTTTAAAACTGATTTCTCCCACTTGTATTGCCCCGAGATCTGAGTTAGGCACAGATTTTTAGACATGACACTAAAAGCATAACCTACAAAATACAAAAAAGGTATAATATACTTTATAAAAATTAAAAACACTTGCTCACTGAAAACATTGTTGAAAGAATAAAAAGACAAGATACAGACCGACAAACCTAGAGAGGGGATACAGACAACTTGTATTGTATATAACAAAATTCTTTAAAGCTTTTAAAGCTATACTATTCCCATTTATATACTCTTTACATTTCTTCATACCTCCAACTCTCATTCTCATCTATTGGTATTTTTAACACTCTGTTACTTAAAAATGTCCAACTTCTCCTTATTAGGAAACCTAGTACTATATTATAATGATTGGATAAGAAAGTGTAATTGCTATTCATGTGTCATTGTTCATACTTTTGTTACTTAGGAATTTTGAAATGCCTATTTTATAGTTTATTATTTCCATTACAAAATTAGTTTGCTCGCTGTATCCACTAAGGTTGCATAGCATCATGCAAAGATGTTTATCTCTGGCATTGGTTAATTGCATATAGGATATAAAAATTAATATTAGTTTACATTGTAAAAGTAACTCTAAAATAATGCAAGTCCAGATGCCATTTTGCAAAGCTATTGAAGAATCTCTGATTTGGCTTATCAGTCAAGATCCCCTAACACTGCTTTTCTTCTCAAACCCTAATGTTATGGATAATTGAAAAATTGTTCTATTTAAATGGGTTGTCTTAAAAAGGAAAATGGGAAAGTTAAAAATATATTTAATAGTCAGTATATATTGCAGAATAAGCTATGGATTTTTTAATAAATTCTTTCAGAATGTGATTTTTCCTAGAATGTATCAATTTATTTTAGAAAATATTAGCAGTAAAATTAAACCTGAAAGATGAACTATATCAAAACACCTTACTTTACAGAGTGAAAAATTATTACTCTGTGGTTTTGTTTATAAAATTTTCCAACAAGTACTAATCTGTATGTTCATGGCTAAGAGCCCAGAATCATAATTCAATCATTTGCATTAATGTTTTATGGTAGATTATATTAACTCTGGCTCTAGTACAATAGCAAAAATTATAATATATGCATATTGATCATCATGACTAACTCACAAGTGACTCTTTCGAAGCAAATCAATTGCAAATGAATGAGTTCATTATTAGTCAAACAAAATAAAGTCAAACCTTTAATTTATGAAAATCCAGTTTATGTATGTGTAAAACTGTTATACACTTGCACACTTTTGTGGATGTTGGCCAAAATGATCATCAAAATACATCAAATGGACATAAATGCAAATTCCCAGGCTCTATTGCGCATTCTCAGTGAGAGGACATGGCTTCTTTATAAACATAATAATCATAAGACCTTACATCCAGACATTTGGTATAAAGTGAAAGTACAAGCAGCCTCAAAAAAATTTTACAACATTCTTGATTCTAGACCAGATTCTGTGCTTTGGCGTCTCAAGAAAGGAGATTCCAAATTGCTGTTCAGGGAAGTGGAGTCAAATGGATAGTGACTATCTCACTTAGGAGGCTGGAATTTGTGAAGCAGCGTCCAGAGAAGATGCAAAGACACAGAGAATCCCCTCATAATCTGTGTAGGAGTTGCCCTCAAGTGTTTGTCTGAATTCTGAGCTGCACATGTGTAGGGAGAGACTCAAAAATATACAGCAAATGTGTAAAATGAACAAGATTTCAGAGGTAATGCATGGCTAGGAAGCCACTGTTGTTTTGAGTGGATAATTTTCCAAAATAATTTGTTATTTAAAACACTACATCAAAATGAATTCACTAATAAAATTGAAAAACAATAAACTATATTTTGAGACAATTAGAAAATGGAAATATTGATTGGATATTAGTTGTTTTTAAGGAATTAGTCATAATAATTGGTGAGATCATGATATTGTGGTTATAGCAAAAAGATTTTCTTTGTTAGATACATAGAGAATTACTTAGGGGAAAAATAAAATGATATTAGGGCTTTGTGTTAAAATATTTTAGCAATATAGAAGGGAACAAAAGAAAAAAGATAGAAAGGACAAAAGAATGGAAGGGAGGATGGTTATTAATTTAATGGTTTAAAAACAACAACATATTTGATTTGCTCTTTATTTTGTTGTTTTGTTCTGGGCCAGCTCAGCTGGTATTTGTGGGGCTATCATATATGTCTGTGATCAGGTGTGGTTCAGCTTGTGCCTGGAAGTTCTAGGATGGCCAACATACAGCCTGGAAGGTGTCAGGCTATTTGTTTGGCTTGGTATTCCTGCCTTTAGCTTCTCCCACTCCAATAGTCTTGCTCAGTTTTTTTACATGGTGGTCTTAGGGTTCCAAGCACAACCAAAACAGACAAATTGCAGTTTGCAAACTCTTTTCATGACTCTGCTTGAGTTAGTTGACTAATGTCCCATTGACAAAAGTAAGTCACTGGCCCAGCCCATATTCAGGATGTGCAGTGACAGACTCCTTTTGATGCGAGAAGTTGCAAAGTCACATTGCAAAATGGGGTGCATAAAAGCTTGAAAGACTATGCAATCATTTTGTAATTGAAGTAAAAAGTCAAAGAAGCAAAGACAGAGAAAGAAGAATAAAGGTGGGGAAGGAAGGAAGGAATAAGGGATAAATCAAATGTGGCAGATTATTGATAACTAGAGTTTAAACTGAGTTCTATTTTCTCTACTTCACAATTTTAGGAAACGTTTATTGTATGCAAATGTAGAAAATAAAGCTGTTAAACATTATAGTAATCCAACCACCATTCGATTGTGTTCAGCAGTTTTGGTTAATTCTCCCTAGTTGATCCGCTCTACATAAATCCCAGCAATGTTAAACCTGTGTGAAACCAAATAAATTTAAACTTGGCTTAGATATAATAAGTGAAATCAGTTAACAAGAAAGAGATTGACAGACTAAATTATTTTCCAAATTAGCAACCTCTACAATATATCCAATGAATTCATAAGCTAAGTGTGCTGGTTTGAAATGATGTATGTACCCTAGAAAAGCCATGGTTTGATCCTAACCCCATTTTGTACAGGCAGCCATTTCTTCTAATCCCTATTCAGTATTGCATGTTTGAAACTGTAATTAGATCATCTCCCTGGAGATGTGATTTAGTCAAGAGTGGTTGTTGAGCTGTATTAGGTGGAGGCATGTCTCCACCCATTTGGGTGGGTCTTGATTAGTTTTACTGGAATCCTATAAAAGAGAAAACATTTTGGAGAAAGAGATTCTGAGAGAGCAGAGAACGGCATAGCCACGAGAAGCAAAATCCACCAGCCAGGGACCTTTGGAGATGAAGAAGAAAAAGGCCTCCCAGGGAACTTCATGAAACAGGAAGCCAGGAGAGAAAGCTAGCAGATGATGCCGTGTTCACCATGTGCCCTCCCAGCCCAGAGAGAAACCCTGACTGTTCACCATGTGCCTTCTCACTTGAGAGAGAAACCCTGAACATCATCGGCCTTCTTGAACCAAGGTATCTTTCACTGGATGGATGCCTTTGATTGGACATTGCTATAGACTTTTTGTTCTAATTGGGACATTTTCTTGGCCTTAGAACTGTAAACTAGCAACTCATTAAATTCCCCTTTTTAAAAGCCATTCCATTTCTGGTATACTGCATTCTGGCAGCTAGCAAACTAGAACATTATACAACTTAGAGCTCTCCTTCGTAGTAAAATAATAATCCAAGAAATATTTATATGACAACTTTAAAATTTTTAGAAGCACATTAAAGGTAGAGAAGTGCTCACTGCATTTGACATCTTACTTATGCACTTGATAGTGCAGGAAGAATAATGTTCTTTTTTCTACAAGCTGTTGGTCCTAGAGAAATGAACTGTCAACTGCAGAGAAATCTGTCAGCCAAATGGAAATATTAGAATGGAGTGGCTCATGAAGTTATTTATTTTAATGCTGATGGCTTTGGAAAATTTAATATCACTTAGGTAGGTAAAATAAATGATCAACCTAGTTAAATTAATTATGTAACTATCATGAACAGCATTTGTAATTAATCAAGTAATTAATATGCTATTAACAGGATTTGGGGATATATTTCAATTTTCTACTATGCACAAATTTTGCAACAATTCAATAATTCCCAGGAACAAGAATAATTCAATATTTCTCATGCTTACTCTGACATGTCTCATAGATTTCCCAGTGGTGCTACAAAGTGGGGGTTTCAGTATGTGTAAGAAGCATTCAGGTCTAACTGGTTATATCAGTAACTCAGGGTTGTGAGAATTTTAGGATGGTGATGATGTTGAATTACCTTTTCCCCTGATTTTTCACTTATCCATCTCTGATTGAAAAAAAAGAACAAGACCTAGTCTTTATCTTTCAAAATACTCATTAAAAACAGGAATTAATAATTAACATATTTTAAAAGGTGCTGTGTTAACAAGTTACATTATCTCTCCTGATGACTATATCCATGTCATTTATGTACTATGCCATTTTTCCTTAAACATTTTATTTTGAAATAATTATGCATTCACTGGGAATTAGAAAACAATGTACAGGAAAGTCCTATGTACTTTTATCTGTCCCCAGTGGTTGTAACTTGTGTAATTATAGTGCAAGATCAATACCAGGAAATTAATATTGGTACAAAAATTCATGTAGAGTTTTATATCATTTTACTTCTTCACATGTACATTCATTAATGTAACTATCATAACAATCAAATTCAGAACTATTCCATCATAACAAGAGATCTTCATTATTTTCAGAACACCCATACAATCCTTAAATCCTAATATTCACTAAATTGTTTTCCATCTGTATAGTTTTTCCACTGCCCAAATATTATATAAATGGAATCATACAATATATGAACTTTCAATAATTTTCTCAGAATAATGCTTTTGAGTTTCATCCAGGTTACCACATGCTTCAATAGTTCATTTATTTTTAGTATTGAATAGTATGACATTGTATACATGTACCACAGTGGGTTTATCCATTCACACACTGAAGTACATCTGGCTCTTATTGTTTTGGTCTAACACAATTTGAGGCTATTACACAAACAAGCTGATGTGAACAATCATATAGAGGTTTTTTGTGGACATTTTCTGGGATAAATATCAAGAGTGAAATTTCCATGTCATATGGTAAATATATGTGTAGATTTTTTTTAAGAAACTTTCAAATTGTTTTTTAGTCATTACAACATTTTATGTTCCCACCAGCAAATGTTGAGAGATCCAGTTTCTCCACTTCCTTAACAGAATTTGATATTGTCAACATTTTAAAGCTGTGTTTATTCTGTGGGATGTGTAGTAATACCTCATCGTCGTTTTATTTTTTATTTCTTTAATTGTTTTTTTGATGAACATATTTTCACATGCCTATTTGCCATTCATATAATCTTCATGGATGAAATTTCTCTTCATGTCTTTTTTTCACATTTTCTAATTGGACCATTTCTGTTTTTTGTGGCTTTAATGTAGTTTAGGGAGTTCTTTACATAATCTATATATGAGTCCTTTCTCAGATATGTAGTATGTAAATATTTTCTCCCAGTATGTAGTTGTCCCTTCATGCTTTTAACAGGGTCTTCCAAAGAAAAAAATATATAGGGCAGGCCATTGGGCTCAACAGGCAAGAATGCTTATCTGTCATGCTGGAGGACCCAGGTTCGATTCCCGGTGCCTGCCCATGTAAAAAAAAAAGAAAAAAAAAGATTTACTTTTAAATTTTGCTGAACTCAAATGCATCCTTTTATTTTCTTTTATGAATCATGCTTTCAATGTCATATCTAAGAATCTTCATCTAACCCAATAATCAAAGATTTTCTGTGTAGATAATTTTTTGCTTGTTTGTTTTCCTTTTCAAATGAATTTATTTAAGTAAATGATGAACCTAAAAAAAATTATGGAAATAATAATCTAGTTCAGGAGTTGCAAACTTCAGGCCATGGGTTGAATCTGACCCACTGAGCAGTTGCCGCAGAGATGAAATGGTGCACAATGTCTCAAGTATTTATTTGACATTATACTTTTGCTCATCAAATGCTTTTTATTGTGTAATATAACATATATGCAAAAATGCAATAATTTTCAAAGTACAGTTTAACAAATAGTTACAGAACAATTTGCAAAGTTTGGTGAGGGTTGCACAGTTTCCCAATTTTAAGTTTTTCCTTCTAGATGCTCCAAAACACTGGAAACTAAAAGAAATATCATTAGAGCAATTCAGGAGTCATACTCATTTGTTAAATCCTATCTTCTCCATTCTAACTCCTCCTTCTCCTTAAATCCTACTACCAATCAAAAAGATTTGGGGGCTTTCCACATTCTAACTTTTTCATGTTGAAAAGGGGTGTCAACAATATAGGATATGGGGATGGAATTAGTTGATATTCTCAAAGAGATTGGCCCCTCTGGGCTTCAACTTATCTGTCCTAGGAACCCTCTGGAGGTTATAGGTTTCAGGAAAGAACTTCAACTACTGTATGAGACCAAAGGCAGAGAGGTTTATTGTGTCTAGAACCTAAATTTTTTGTAGCACAGTGTTCTAATTTGCCAGCTTCCAGAATGCAATATACCAGAAACGAAATGGTTTTTTAAAAGGGGAATTTAATAAGTTGCAAGTTAACAGTTTTAGGCCATGGGAATGTCCCCATTAAACAAGTTTATAGAAATGTCCAGTCTAAGGCATCCAGGTAAAGATACCTTGGTTCAAGAAGGCCGATAAAGTTCAGGGTTTCTCTCTCAAGTGAGAAGGCACATGGCAATCGCAGTCAGGGTTTCTCTCTGGGCTGGAAGGGCACATGGTGAACACAGCATCATCTGCTAGCTTTCTCTCCTGGCTTCCTGTTTCATGAAGTTCCCCAGGAGGCCTTTTCCTTCTTCATCTCCAAAGATCACTGGCTGGTGGACTCTGCTTCTTGTGGCTATGTCATTCTTCTCTGCTCTCCCTGAAATGCTGCAGGATATATTCCATTAGATTTCAAGGTCTGAGAATCATCTATGGAGCAATGTTTTGTCCTCCAGGCTTTGTAGCTGAGAAATCAGGATTTAAGGGATGATTTTGATTACTGTATCACCATATAAATATTCCTTTTAACTTTCTGGCATATCAGAGTAGACAGGGAAACACCTGAAATCTCTTGATTTGTTATCCAGCTGCCTTGATCTCTGATAATGGTTGTATAGTCCTCATTTTCTGCCCCTGTGATTGTAAAAACCTTGTGACTAACCTTCTTTTTTACTTAGTTATCCAAGTTACTAAGTAACGTAACTTAGTTTACTTAGTTTAGAGTCTTGTAATCACTAAAGACAGCCCATAATGGATCAGCCCAGAACTAACTCACCCCAAGTTCCATATTATCTTGATGACTTGACACTGGATTTAACCTAAATTGGCCCAACCGACATGCACAGTAGCTTAGACTTTAACCTACAAGTCACCTATTCCTCATTCTGCCATTTTCTTTCATACGTTCTGCGACTAAGCATGGAATCAATCTGCACATTCTCTATAATTAGATCAACTTTAAATACATCATCTGGAGCCATGATGCTCATTATCCTAAGCTTTGTCCACTTTTTTCTCTAATAAAACTGCCCACATTAATGCAGTTCTGGGAGACAGACAGATTTTGGGCCATTAGGCCATCTGCTTTCCTACTACACATGTCGTAGTAATCTCTTTCTCTTTTTGAAGCCCAGTTTCTCAGGAGTTAGTTATTGGGTGCACTGTGCAGAAGAATCCATGGCCTTTGTCCTATAACAGCTTGATGGAGCATTCAGCCTGCCCCCTCCCCCTCTATCCCACTTCCCAAGTGCTTGTGCAGCAGCCATGCTCTCCTCAAGCATTTGGGTGAATGTTTCACCCTCTGAGAACACAGGGGTGATAGGCCACCTCTCCACAATCTCCTGGACATATACTCTACATTCTCTGAAGATGAAGGCAGCAGCACCTTCCTAAACAATGGAGTGGATGGTCTGCCCTCTCCAGGTTCTGGGGCATACTCATTCTTTCCACACACATGGGGTGGATCTGTTCTCACAGCCCAAGAAAATGACTTTGGTCCAGAGCTCAGCTTTCATGGTTCTGACTTTGAAAGGTTTTTTCCTTCAATCTGTCCTTTTCTGTCCTTTTTATTTCAGGTTGGCAGGGGTTTCATTCATGAGATCTTGCATAATGCTTCTTGATTTTGCCTGTAGTACACAGGACCAATTTCACCAGACAGGAGGACTTTCCTGTCTCCTTCATGGATAACTGCACCTCCAATTCTGACTCACCCAGAAATGGTTGATTAGATCCGTGTTCAGTTAATCCCTCACCTGGAGTATTATTTTCTGAGGACTCACTTTTGGAAGCTCATAATTTTCAAAACCATCAATTTCTGGTTTATTTATGCCCAGGAATCCAGTTTTCAGCTTATGTCATTCCTCTCACATTTCACTATGAGTAACCTTTCCACACATAGCTTGGCAATCTTCTCAGCTAAATGTTCAAACTCATTGCTTTCAAATTCTGCCTTTCATCTGACCTAAGAACTCAATTTGTCAAATTATCTAATATGTTAAAAGAATAATCACCTCTCCTCCAGTTTCCAATGACATATTTGTCATTTTCTTCTTAAGTCTCATCAGAAGTGCTTTTAGCATTTGTGTTTCTACCAGCGCCTCTTTAAAGCAATGTAGGTCTTTTCAATCAAGTACCTCACTCTTCTGGTACCAAAATCTTTTTTAGTTCCTAGGTTGTTTAAACCAATACCATGAAATGGTTCAACTAAAGCAATGGGAATTTATTTGCTTATGGTAGAATTCTGGAAAATGTCCAAATCAAGCATCATTAAAGATGATGTTTTTTTCCTGAAAACTGGCTGCCAGAAATCCTTGGCTCGTCTCACATGGCAAGGAACATGATGGCATCTGCTGATCTCTCCATTCACTTCTCAGTTTCATTGCTTTAAGCTTCTTACTTCCATGGTTCTCTCTCTCTTTCTCTCCCTCTATTAATTCAATCCATATAAGGATGTATATCAATCTATATATTGGATTTAATAGAATTATATCCAATCCTGCATGAGGACGCTCACACCTTAACTGAAGCACCTCATCAAAATGTTCTACTTAATGGGTTAGCGCTCACAGGAATGGATTACATTGAAGAACTTTTTTCTGGGCTACATCAGCTTCAAACCACTGCACTGCGAAGGTTACAAACATATATAAGCAGCTATCCTCCAGCCTTCTGCTACCCCCACTTCCTTTTCAATTGTGTGACATTCCACTGATCAGGGAAATATTAAGTCTAATGAAAAGCTCAAACCAACCTAACGTCAAGAAACCAAGAACAAATAACCCCAAATACTAGTTAAGGCAGAAGTACTCAGTGACAGGACCTCATTCCCAGAGGTGGATAGAAACCACCTGTAAACAGTATATTTGTCTCTCTTCTCTGCCATCTACCCATCATAACTCAAATAATTTTGATTACCTTGGGGACTGGACACAATGGGATTTCTTTTCCTGCTCCTTTAGACATTTTGTGCTTTGTAAGTGACAAGTAGCATAGTTTATTTGCTCTTTTGAACAGTTTATGCTGTGCAATTAATAGACTGGGCTCTTTTCTTTGATGCAAAGTGGAGCAAGGAGAGCTGCCAGCTATTGACCCCAATCTGGAGAAATTTTTGTTCATCCCAGGAGACCAGAAATATGGGACTTCTTCCTCTGCTCATTTGAACTATTTGTGCTGTGTTCATAACAAGAGTTTATTTAGCCTTCTGGACTTTTCATGATGTGCAAGTAATAAGGAAATCATTTACTGAAAATTTCTGTTGTGCTCTGAATTTATGTTCTCATGATATGACATTTTAGCAACTCTCTCTACACCCATATTGTCTCCACCCACTCCCCAGGGTGGCAGGCTCATTAACACTGAGCAGAGGTGAAAGTTCTAATTTTCCATTAGGCTTCCTTTGATACACCCTCAAGGAAGAGGGGTGAGCACATCATTACTGCACAGTAGAGTTAGAAGTATATGCTCCTCATGTGTTCTCTACTATACCTGGGGTTGGAGAGAGGTAGGCTCTATACTGCCCAGCAAGGATGAAAGTCCTGGTTGGCCACTTTGTCTTCTCTGATAGAAGTCTAGTTCTTGTTGGAGGTGGTGACTGGGGATGGAGAGTTGGTAATTGTTACATCCCAGCTAGATGAGACTCTAGGCTGGCATGGTTGGAACTGGGTCACAGTTTTTGTCTATGTGTGATATTCAGCTGGAGTAGAGCAGAGAACTGTCTAAAAGTTCTATCAAGTTATGCTGCTCTTTTCCTGGTCTCTTGGCCAGAGAGACAGGCTTTCTGTTTTGTAGTGTTTTGGCTGTGTCCATTGCTATTTCCAGGTTTTCAGCTTCTTCAGATTCAAGTCCGGCATATATGAAGCAAAAAGAAAAGTCAAGGAAATCACCACCATGCCATTTCTTGTGTCTCCAAGTTCACAGATGTTCTGTCTTCTTTTCTCCAATTTTTAGACTATTCTAGGTTTATTTAATTTAAAATATCAAGGGTTTTTAGGTTAACTTAGTGAGAAGAATAGGAAAACTTATGTCTACACCATCTTCCCAGACTGGATGTCTATTCTATTCTTTTAAATTATTGCTATATACCAATATGAAAAGAAAGAAATGTACAGATTTTATCATTTGAGATCCTTTTTAAGGTTTACTTTGCTTAATCATGTGTCTTGTGTAATCTATCCCAACATTTGCAGTCTCCACTGGGGAACACATAGGCAGATATATGATTCTAGCTTGAACTGTACTCTATTCTACTGATTTTTTTTGCATTCAGTTTATCAATAAAATATAGATCTTAATAATCAAACACTTGCTAATGTAAAATCTATAAAATCTCTTTCCAGTGAAAGCCATCAAGTTAAAAATATGATGGCTATCCTCTTCCCTCCATCTGATCATTTTTCACCATCATTCTTGTTATAATGTTCATTATCTTTGCCCACTGTTAATCTGTCAGAACCAGCAGTCTTTCTTTATGTATTGATAATATATCAGTAATGATCCTAAATTTATAGTGGTTTGTATTTCACACAGAAGAAAACAAAAATGGTAAATATGAAATTTATTTTAAAACATGTCTAATATTATATATATATATATATATATATATATATATGCCTATTTTATAAACACACACACATAGGTTTAACCCAGATGAGTTCAGAACAAGGAGAACTTATGGAGAATACACTTAGGGTTTTAGAAGTGCTGAAAGAAATATGCTTTGCATTTATGGGGCATATAGAACTAAAACAAATTGTAAAAACCCAATTAGATTGAAAAGCCATCTTTCAACTTCAAAAGAATGTGTTAATATTAGAATATTCACCACAATTTTAATAAAACCAACCAGGAAACTTCTCAGTAAGAAACTCTAAAAGTCAATGAAAGGAAATTAACTGCCAAAAGGACTTGCCATGGCAATCTAAGGAATGCTATTTTTACCTTCCTCTCTAGAAATGAAACTTCTTTAAAAACAACCACTGAAGTTTTTTTTACACAAACTACCCTTTCACATGGATGGGAAGAAAACATTTGCACATTTTAACATGTTTGGAAATGAATTGTTGTATGTAGAAATCTAACTGAAAGCATGATTTCATACTATACTTCAAGTGCCATTTCCTTCTTACAGCTATCATGTAATGAAAGACATCACAGCAGTGATTTCCCAGATTACAGTTTAACTTTTATCCTTTCTAAGTTTTTGAATGTTATAGTGAACAATCAATAGTGTAAATAAGTTTCAGGAAATTAGTATGCTTCCTTATTTAAGCAGTTTCTGACTCTGATTCAATTAATTCATACCTGCTACAAATTGATTAGAGGATTTTAAATTTTGGTCCAGCTGGAGGTCAAGTGTGACACAATGGAAAACTGAGCCCATAATGCACTGTTAGTTACAAGTTCCAGAGAGAGAGAGGGGGATGTTAGGAGAGGTCAGCGGGAAGAATGACCAGTTCTGGTGGCTCAAGCAGCAGGTGGAAACACACAGAGCAAGAAGGACCCAAGGGCTTGTGTGTTTATTGTAGTCTGGGTGTGAAAGGTAGGAGATTCCCCATGGGAGTCAGGGATTGGTTGACTTAAAGCAAACATGTGAATCTTAGCAAGGGACTGGGGGTCTGAAAGCAGTTAGCTTATCATTTGGGACGAGCTGTGGGTTTGTGGTTGGACTGTGGTCATGAGAGTGGTGGTTACAGATGTGCTTTGGGTTCTAAGGGTTTTATGCCTTAGAGCTGGAAAGTTGCTTTTTCACCAGGCCAAAGTCAGTGTTGAGACCACGGCTTAGCCAAAGGAAGATGGTTGTTGAGGCAGGATACAAATTTGTAATAGTTATAAAAATACCTGAAACACAGACCTGTAGTGGTTTACTGCAAAGTAATATTTTAAATTATATTTAGGTGAAACAGGACTTGGATTCTGGAGTCAAATTTCAAATGTGGATTCAAGCATGGTTTTTTGCATTTGATGCACAATACATCTAAAATTACATATTCATCTAGTAATAGAGGGTCATAGAGTTGCTGACATTATAGAATGTGACCAATTATATTCTTTTATGTTTTTAAACAAAAAAAAGGTGATTTAAAATATCAGGTAACATCATAAATAGTTTACAATCAATGTATATTTTTAGGATTATAAAAAAGAAGAAAAACATGACAAAGACAGTGTTTGTACTAAGATATAATAAATATTTTATTATTTGCCACCCCTGGTTTAACAAAAAGAATAGTTAACATTGTAATATATTGTTAATGTCAAAACCTGAAGCAAATTATTGAGAAACCAATGATTGCATAACTAAGATAGCATCATGTTATACTGGAAAGAACTTGGGTCTGGAATTTAGCAGACATAAATTCAAATTCTAGTTCCATCTATTCCAAGCTTTGGGACTATCCAACAAGTTACAAATTCTTTATCAAATGTTAGTGACACATGTACAAGGTGGGAAGAATAATACCTGGTATGTTTGTCTTGAGGTAATATATGATAATATTCCTTTTATTTTGCTTGGCATATTGATACATATAAGCTACTCACCACTTGTTTGTTGTTTATTACCATTTTCAGTAATAGAAGTAGAACTGTGTATAATCATAGTATCCTATTTTGTTGATTATCTGTGGTTGATTTATGTTTACTTAAATAAACATAATGGATTATATTGTTAAAGTTATTTAATGTACTTATTGAAATGATGGCTTTGCTAGACTAAGAATAAGAGTATGCAGAGATGTTTATAAATTGACTGTCCCAACTTAGAAATGTAGATATCTGTCAATGTCACCCTTGTCAATTTGTGATTTTTGTCTATATACAACTGAATCTGCATATATATATTTCCTCATGTATGATATTTTTTATTCTTATGGACTGGATGTCATAATATCAAATGTGAAAATACCAAAAATATATTTAATCTCCTTAAAATAATAAAAAATAAGGGGTTATTTGCTTTCAAACAAAATCAAGACAACCACAAAAGTGTGTAAGAAGATAAGGAAGCAAAGTGTGAATTTGAAATACCATTGGATTATTCTGGTAATTATAGTGTCTGGAATTAGATACACAAAAGCTATTATGCATTGTGAATTTATTAGCACCATTCAACAAAAAACAACATAAGAACAGAGGGAATATAATTGATGCAGAACTGTCAAAATTAAAAAAAAGTAAATACTTTTATCACAAATCTTTAAACATACAAGCTTCATGAGTAAATGTAGAGAAACAGAGAGTGAACCCACCTTTTATATAATAATTATGCACAGAAATTCTTGAATGTATGTGTTGTAAAAAGAACTCAGAGAGTCCTGGAATTATCCATGCTAATTTTTATATTAGCTCAGAAAGTGTACACACAATAAACTTAAGAAATAGTGGCTTACTCTCTTCCATTGAGATCACCTCTACGTAACTACATTACAGTACCTTTTATGGACCAAAATTTAAAGCTGATGATTAAGATAAAATATCGTGTGTTTTGTGTATATTTATATGCATGCATGTGTATGTGTATGAATATATATGATTATATTAATATTGTGCATCTATGTATGTTATGTATATATACCCATATATACATATGCATACCTTTTTTCTCTTTTTTCTCCACCCACCTAGCATGTAAATTACCTGTGGTGATAGAAATTATGTTTACAACATTTGGGATTGTAAATGCTTATGCATGATCTTAAGAATCGTGTTGAAACTATAAAACACATCAGTACATCAATATGTAGAGTGCATTAACACTAAATCAATAGAGTTTTGAATCTTTTGATTGATAAAATAATGTACCTTAATTTGACGTGACTTGTGACAAAACAAACCAGGTATTTTAAAGACAGCACAAAGCCAAAACATCTTATGAAAATTGCTACTTAGCTATTTTTGGATCACATTTTGTCATTCATATTGTGTTTAAAAATATTTCTGCCTAACAAATACTATAAATTTCTGTGGTATTACTGAACAGGAAAACATTTTAAAAGGCAAGATGTTTCTCTTTTTGAAAATTCTGACGTTATAAATTGTCTATTTTGGAATATCTTTTGGATTGTTTACTGTTTGAATTTTATAAAAACATGGCATGTGAAAATAGATTATTTCACTATAATTAATTTCATGTGTTTATATTTGTAATTTTGAATTGACTATAAGTGTATTTAATCTGTATCTCACACATTGCAAAATATTGACATTTCTAATTTGAGATTTAGGTATATTATGATGTAAAAAAGAATTTGTCTAAACTTCTCATTAGGAACAATATCAATTAAAAATAGTAAAAATAAAATAAAATTCTCATTTCACTCTTTCTCGTTAACATCCATTTGACAATTCTGCTCATTAAGATGTAGGGAAAATAATGAAAGCAAATAGGTGCAAGTAAGCCAAGCTCTTTAAAGGAAAAAAAAATGAAAAGGTAATTGTGGTGGTTTGGAACTATGTGTGCCTCGGAAAATCATGTTCTTAAAGCTGGACCTTGCCATGTGCCTCACCACGTGACAGAGGAGTGCAGGATTGCCTGGAGGTGATCTTCAGGAAGATTTAGACACTTTAATGGCCTCAAAACTGCAAGCTTGTAAATTTATACATTTCCATGGTTAAAAGCCAATGCATATTGGGCAGGCCACAGTGGCTCATCAAGCAGAGTTCTCACCTGTCATGCCAGAGACCCAAGTTTGATTCCTGGTGCCTGCCCATGATAAAAAAAAAAAAAAAAAAAAAGCCAATGCATAGCTTAGCAAACTGAATCAATCAGTAATCAAATATGAACTCCAAGGTATATGCATCAAATTTCAATAATTGTAGATTCAAGAACAATTGTTTAAAAATAAAATGGACATTTTCATAACCAAGATATTTTGATAGCCATGGGGTATGGAAATTTAATAAGAAATAACAGTAATGAGAATAATGCAAATAATGTCACAGCAACCACCTGGTTAAATTAGGATTTCTGAATGTTCAACAGTTTTAAGTGTTCTTGCTTTCATTTGGCAGTTCACCAGTTTATTTATGTTTGTTTGAACTAATTTAATTTACTAATTGTAAATAATGGTAAATGTCTGTCCTTTAAAATACATTGCATTTCTTAAATCATATTAAAATTAAAACTATAACAATTTGAAAAAAAAGCCTTATTTTATGCCTCTAATTGCATACTGGATAAAAAAAAAATTGGAATTAAAAACATGATAGAACAGCCAAACCTATAACTGAGGAGAACAACAAAATAAAAACAAAAGACTGTTAATGTTTTTGAAGTAAAGCACCTGCTACCAATTATTTGATATAGCATTTCCCAAAAATGAGATTAAGTGCTGAATAAAATCTATCATTCAATTTTCAAGGAAATTAAAAAAAAAATCCCTAAATGTACTAACATGGTCGAGAAGTACAGTCTCTCTGACTCTCTCTCTGTCTCTCATTTTTTGATAATATTAACTTATATATTTATTTTTAGATATAACTCTACTTGGAACACTAGGAATAATTTGGAGATACATTTAGAATTCTATACTTGAGGAAAAATTATCAAAATGTTGCCTATATATTTTAAACAACAAATAAACTTAATGTTTTTCAAAGTTATTAAACATTGTTTGGGCAAACAAATTGTAGAATCAATATGTTAGGTACATTATAAACATAGATGAATAATATTTTGAAGATGTAAATTAATGGATATTATCTGTTTTGCCTTTTTTTTTTTTTTGGTATGTAGATGTACCCTTATATCCTTTTCAATTCAGTCCTTTGGTAGGCCTTGTTGGATTAATCATACAAAAGAAAGAATAGAGGTTGAGTCTTAGCTTCTATATGTAAAAGGTCCAGCCCCTCAGAAGTAATTTAAAAAGTTAGGGAACAGAGATTTTAGAATTAAACATTATGTGCCAAAGAAGGACTCCACACACTTTCGTGTGAATGTAGATGAGAATTTAAGTGTTAATCAGTCCCTGAGATTGTCCCTTCTACTACAATCTATCATCAGCACTACTCTCATAGGAAACAATAAATTTTAACCTAGACGTGTAAGACTTACATGTAGGAGAAGAATGCACCCAAAGTTAAGGATGGATACAACACTCTAGGGAAGAAATGCCTGACATGACTAGATCTATGATACTTAGTTCCACCTGCAAATTAGCATTATCTTGAGAGCTTTGCAAACACACCAAAGTTTGATCACCTTCCCAGAGACTGTGATTCATTAGATCTAGAATATAGTCTATAGGTTTAAAAAACTCCAGAGGATAATTTATTGTGAAGCCAAGAAGCACAAGTCTAGAATGATATCCCTTAGTCTGCCTGAAGACTTTCCATACTCCTGTATATAAAGCAAGAAAATGAATGGCTACCACCAATCCAATAATACTTCAAAAATCACAGAACATTGGGTCTAAGCTAGCAAAATCCTAGAGATTCATTTAGGGTTTCTAGTTTCCTATAATTCTACAGAGGTGGAAGTAGGGAACACTGCCTGTGTTCCTGAGCTTAGAAATAGACCTTGTGGAGAAAAGAGTAGAGGCTTATTGGTAAACAATATTGATAAATCATGACCGAGATCTCTCTTCCCAATTTTCCTCATCCAGTTGCTCCTACAAATCGCATGATTCAACATCCATGATTTATAAACAACTCCCAAGAACATTGGTGTGAATATAGAATCCTCACATGCTCTTAGATTATTTGTTCATATTTCAGGAATGGAAGGAAAAAAATAGAAACAAACAATAGGAAAGCAATTTTTATTTATTTATTTATATATTTTTGAACCTCTTCCCTAATTATACATGACATATCACTTAATCCTCCCAGAAATCTTACAAGGGAGTTTTGTTTGTCCTACTTTGCTGCTGTTGGAACTGATGCTAAGAAAGAGTAGTTAATTTGCTCCTAATATATCCAGCCAGAAGGGTAAATACTTGAATCTAGATTTGGCTAGGTCCAAAGTCCACAAATTTTCCTCTTACAAATTTTGACTGTCCATCCTTTTATTTAAATGCACAATTTCTGTCAGTATACAGTAGACTAGAGAGTATTATACTAGCTCTATTTCTTTAGATTCATTAGCATGAAAGAAAAGTGTATGAGTTTGTAAATGGATATTAGGGGATACATTGAAAAGGTTTTAAAATTGGAATTGTTCTTTGATTTTTGTGGAATTAATTCAAAGATAATCCTAAATATAGTCTTACTCTAATTGGGTTTTTCCATGTAAGAAAATTTATCATTTAGAAGGTAAAGATTCTAATTAACTAGAAAGTGCTGGAAATGATGTCAATATGCCCTTTACTTTCCTGTATTCATTAATTAAAACAAACAAAAAAAATTGAGCATGTATCATGTGCCATGGACCTAGTGAATAATAACTCACATGTCTGCAGTCATGAGGAATAGTCTCTAGCAGGAGAGACAAATATGAATAAAGTACTCATGGGTGGTAATGCAAATGTGCAGTGTTAAGGAGGGGGGACAAATGAATTGCAAATAGTAATCAGGTGTTTGTTAACTTGAAAAATAATTATCATAAAAAAGAAGCAACACACGTAAAGCGCAGACAGCATACAATATGGCAGCTTTGAAAGTCAATTTTAGTTGAATAATGAGAAGAAGGTTGATTTTTCTTTAATCCTGCAATTCAATAAATTCTGAGATTAATTATATGACAGTCTAACAAACTCTTTACTAAAAAATGGTTGCAAAGTGAATTCACTGTGACTCCAGTTTCATTCTGATTCTTTTTATTAACTCTTCCCCTAACATCTTCATTGCATTCATTACTAGAGAATATTCAAATATTTCGGTATAATAAATCCATTTCAGAAACAACTAGTTAATAGTGCTTACCCAGTGTGTGAAAAAAAAAAAAAGCATGAAGAAGATGCATTGAAGAAGAGGATTGCTACATGAAGTGTCCAAAAACAGCCAGCATCAGCATTACCTGGGAGCTTTTTAGAAATGCAGAATCTGTGTTGTGGGAGATTTAAAGAAAAAAAAGGAAGTTCATGAAAGAGTAGCGGCTCTAATAAATACTTGGGACTTCTAATAAGTCCCTTGAGGAAGTATGTCCTAGTTCAGGGCAGACCAGAAATAAACCTGTCCTTTCAAAAGACTTAGAACCGGCTGTGAAGCATCTCAAACCCATAAAGATTATGATTTGCCCCTACTTTGACTATATGTCCATATCTAGAGGGTTATCCAGGGTCATAATTTTTTTATGCTCAATATTCTGTAGTTAATAAAAATAATAAAATGAAAACCAGCCCTACCCCCAGCTAGGGAATCTCACCTTGGCAACCAAAGTTTGACACTCAGTCACACAGACATAGTTGATTGCTCTTGTGGTTGACCTTAATTTCCAGACTCTCTGGAGATCAAACTGATACCACATTGCACAAACCCACCAATGTAAATCCCCCTGTTAGCATGGACTATCTAGGGTGGACAGAGGCTCCCAAGTAAACAAAGACACTATAATCAAGCAGGACATTTCAAAGGCTTAGATATAACTTCCCAAGAAAAAGGCCAAACCTCTCTTTGGGTAAATGAATGATCTATTACTCAGTTGCATTTAGTACATATTAGGATTTTCATATATTTATTTATTAAAAATATTCATTGACTATCTGCTCTGTATTGAGGTTTGTGCTAGGATGTTATGACTGAGATACTCTGGTGATGAAAATTGATGCAATATTTATTTTAATAGATACCATAGTAAATATAACTGAAGTTAAAGAAAAATTGCAAAAAAAAAATAGTAGATGAAGAGAAGGGAGAATGAAATGTCCTTTTGGCATTTTTATAAGTAACTGGCAAAACCCTTGGTAAATAAACCAAAGAAATAGTGGAAAATATTTGAGAGATGGTTGCAAATGAGGTCATTGGAGACTAAGCTTTGAGGTAATGTACAAAGGAGTAAAGTTCATATTTAAGAGCATTGTAAGTAGCAAAAGTTTTTGCGATGTACACTTTTAAAAATGTTTTTAGAGTAATTCGTGTTTACAGAACAATCCTACAAAAAGTAGAGTTTCCATATACATCTCTCACACACTCAGTTTACCGTTATTAATAGTTTGTATTAGTGTGCTGCTTCTCTTACAACTGATGAACCAGGCTATTCTAATTACATTATTAACTGAAGTCTGTAGTTTACATAAGTGTTCACTCTCTTTGTCGAGTCTCCTTTTATGGCAAATGACACAAAGCCAACTCAGATCCATGCGATCATAAAGGGGAAGCTCAGAGGACGTGACACCAGCAAGACATACATCTGTCCTTCCCCTCAAGCATCCCCTCTGCCCTTCGCTGCCTGGATCATGCTTCCTTAATGCTTACATGGCAGGGACCACTGTCACTCAAATTCAGAGTTACCCTGTTTCAGCTCTATGAACTGAGCTGGTAGAGGGACTCCTCTGCTCCAACATAAGTGGGTGACAATTCCAGGCAAGAAACTTTATGGGTACCATGTCCTTCTCTGACACAGGGACAAGGTACTAAGAGTAGTGCAGTCTGAGTCACTTTCCTTTGCATGAGGGAGGAATTTTATAGGCCCCAGAGATCTGTGTGCTATGTAATTTCAAAGCTCACTTTGCTTGATTCCTTTGCAGATCGTAACTAACTTGTTGGTTAGCAGCTTAATATATTAGAAATATTTACTACATTTTGAGGATTTCCAAATAGCTTCTCCTAACTCTTCCATGTTGCATTTTTTTATATTTTGGAACTCTTAACTAAATCCATGATATTCCAACAGTACCTTCTTCACTGCTTTTCAATCAAGTCTTGCAATTCAGTTTAAGCATTGTACTTGAAAACTTTATCTTCTACTTTCTTTGAAATTGGAAAACTTGTATTTTAAAACAATTATCTTTTGAATTAATTTATTTCTTTCTGTAGATCTCTTCAAACTATTCTGATAATTCAGGCCACACTTGACCTAAGACTTCTTTACTGTATATTTTATTGAATATCTCCTCACATCATGACCACTACATTCAAAGAGTAAATGTGAGCTTTGTACAATATTGTTGAATAGGTGTATTTTATCATAGACAAGAGGCCATAATATGAAATTATAAGGTGAAAACTAAACAAATTAAGCATACATGGTTTACAGATGCTCCTGTATGTTACCTGTTTTTTGTTGGATAAATGAAAATAGTTTTCTATTTTCAACCCCAAACAAATAAAGGAAGGCAAAAAAATTCATTTTTACTTAAGTATTCATTTTATTGGACTACCAGCATAAAAAGTTACCTATTCTTGGCCCCTTAAAAATTTACAGATTATAGAATATGCATTAATTTTCTTTTAATCTAAAGTTTGTTGTATTGTCCATATGTTGATAGATTGACATGCTTATACTTAAATCTGCATGTTTGAGAAGGTTTATCATCCAGTATACATATGTTTAGTGATGCCCTATTACAATTCTTTTCTGAGTTTCTTCTGATTAGAACAATTCTTTTGAAAATAGGAGCAGAAAATAATGTCTCTCCTTTTAGTTTCTCTTTATACACACAGATTTTTAAAAAATTATTGAACAAGCTTATGTCCTTGTCTGTGCTGCCACAGTAAATGTGTCCTAAATCTTAGTTCCTTTTATGTAAGGATGGTTGATTTTTACCCAGAATCATGCGTTCATGAAAGTGTATCAAATTAATGAATGAGTGATCTTATACCTCTTTTTGACCATAAGTTGAGGAAAAATTTATCTCATTGTTACACTATGTAAAATATTTTTATATTTTCTTATTTTATAGAGCATATGCATGAATTGATTACTGTGCGATGCAACTCTCCACAGTTTAATTTATCATGATTGACTTTTTCTGTATCAAATTTCCATTTCTAAAACTTCTTCACCAACATGAACAGCACTTCACTGAATTTATTTTTAGCTCTACTTTCACTAAGAAAAATCACTTACATCTAATCACAAGAGCTTTTGCAAAAACAAAGAGAGAAATGAATGAGAAAACCATGTTGAGATGTATTGTAAGGCTCGACAACTGAATTGTCTATATTTCTGTCTAGGTGATTCATTCCCACACAAAAACATCATTTAGAAACCTACAAATAAGCACCCAGGAATGTCTAATTTGGGGAATGATAAATCTGTATTTTCTGCGTTTCTATGATAATTAATAGATTTGTAACTGTGGAGAATCATTATCACCATAATATTACACTTTGTAGCCACTTTCTATATTTATCCACAAAGAGATTCTAAAGGAAATCACATATCTTTGGGTGCCCGCTGGTTAGGGCAAAAATTAACATGGATTTCAATTTGAGTCTCCATAATAGTTAGCCTGGAGTACACTTTGTAAATAAAAATACTCACAAGAAGAACTATTCAGAGAATTTCCCTTTTCAGAAGTGTTTCAACAATTACGAAGCTGTTCTTTTCTTGAACTATTATTCAAATGCTGCTTGTCTACAGAAAAACAAACTGGAGTGTCTAATTTATTTTTTTCCCTGAAACAGCTGATGCTCTACGCAGCTGCTTTAAGCTTCTAGCTTTATAACCTCTATCAAGCTAGTATTGACTTTATATCTACCATCAAAATCAGTTTCAGTTATTGTGAGAATGATAGACTAGACGACATTTCAAAATACCATGGCACGATTTTGTTTTCTATTTTGAAAACTCGAACTACATTTTGGATCATTGGCATGCCTCTCAAAGGAATATATACAAAACATACAGCAGCATCTTTTACAAAATATCATTTGTTTTTCCTGTTGCTTTCCATTAAAAGAGGCTTTATGAGGCAATAAGTATATTGGCCAATTTCCCAAGATAATATTCATGATTACACCACTAACTTTTTTCTTGCTTTCTTCATGTATGGTCTCATGTTTCTGCTTTTCCTTGGTTTAAAGGGAAGGAACAATTTATAAGTGTACAATTTATATGGATGGTGATCTCCATTATATATGGTGTAGTAACCCCAAAATATTCAAACTATTAATAACAGAAGTACTATAATTTACAAGTACATATGGCTGTCAATATACTTAGCAGACATTTCATGGTCCATGTTATCCTATTTGCCTCTAGGCTAGAGATTTTCAACCTTTAAAAAAATAACAGCAAAAGATGTTACAAAAAAGATGTAAAGTTTAGATTCAATAAATGTCAAGTGTCTTTATAGTGGCATCTCTGGTTAGAGGAGTGATCATAGGGCAAAGACTTGTCAGCTCTTTTCTTCCCTTTCCCTAAGGGATACAGTGAAGCCACTAAGAAAAACAAAAATAAAATAAAAATCATCTCTGGATTCTCACAGCACAACTTGAGTGCTCTTACTCTAGGTATTTCCATGGGATAGAGAGAATGGGAGGGAACCTGACTACTTACCTGGATATTCTCATCTCTGACTAGTCATCTGGATATTAGGTTATGCAGGAAGAATAATTACATTTTCATTGTTCTTGCTGTGGGTTATTGTGTAGGTTAGAAGCTATGTAACCCGGTGAAACATGGGCTTAATTTCAATATATTTCTGTGTGCATGGACCCACTGTAATAGGACCTTCTGATGAGGTTATTTCAGGTAAGGTGTGGTCCAACTCAGTCAAGATGGTTGTTAAACCTGTTACTGAAGGCCTTAAAGAGAGGACATGGAGAGAAAGAGAAAAGCAAGAGGTAGCAGCAAGAATTTGAAAGTCAATGGAATCTGGAAGATAAAAAGAGAGTCAGGAATGCTGTCCTGTGACAGAAAAGCCAAGGACCAAGGACTGCCATCAGCCAGCCCGAGAAAGCCACAGTCTTTGGGAAAAGAGCATTGTATTGATGACACCTTGATTTTGAGCTTCTCTTAACCTTAAAATCATGTCAATAAATTCCCATTGTTTAAGCCAACCCATTGTATGGTTTTTGTTTTGGCAGGCCAGAAACATGCACAAAATATTCCTTTCATTAAGATGGATCAGTAGGTATTCTAAGCCCAAATAATAACTAAAATTTTGTTTTCTCACGTAATTGTATGATGTGGCAATAACATCATGAAATGAATCGAATGGATATTTAATGTTTCATATTTTATGTGTGATTTTGTTGAGATATTTCTTTTAATTATTGCTATTTTGTTATTTGCTTATATAGAGGGTGTGGTCTTATTCAAATGCACACATAAAAGTTTTCTGTCAAACAAAATTCATGTGATAGAATAAATGTGTTTTAAAAATGAATCCTTAAAACATCATGTATATGGTGTGTAAATTGATTTGGATTCTTTAGATTTAATTAAAGTGATACAGTTAGGAAGGTCTGATAGAAGGTGATTAGGTTAAGAATGCCAGGTGATAGATACTATCAGTCTAAAAAGGTCAGTAATATTGAAAAAGAACACATTGTCAGGACTCTATAGTTTAGTTTAATGTTTTTGTTAACTTAAATAAAAATATGCCTTAACACCAAGGAATTTTCTCAGAGCAAACAGAAATGAGAATGAAAGAAAGTACAGGAAAGAGAGGTGAAGGATGGAGATAAAATGGAAGCAAAATATTAGGTACAAGGATATTTCACAATAATTATCAAATTTATTCAAAATGCAATCTGCTTAATTAGGCAAAGGAAGATCAGGGCACTAGAAAAGGAGGTCAGCGATGGCATTTGAAAAGGATGAGGAGCAGGAGGCATGGGAAAGTTAGGAGATAGGCAAGAAATCCAAGGTAGAGAAGATAAGAATATATGGCTTGTTTTCTATTTTTAGATTTGGCATATGACTGAATAAAATGGCAGTGAAGAACCAGTAGAAAGCTTGATTGTTTTAAAGCTGATGACCTGCTTCCTCTTTTTTTTTTTTTCCTGTATTGGAGAAGTTGTAGGTTTACAGAACAATCATGCATCCAGGATTCCCATAAGCCGCCTGATAAGTTTTTCAACCAGGAAGAGAAGAAATGCAAATGTGAACTCAATTGAAGGAGTTTTATCATGAGGCTCTGTGCAGATGGGCTGATGCTTAAGATGGTGACAGTCTGAACAGGGGAAGGGTACATATATAGGATGGTTTGCTGGAAAATAGTGAAAGGGAGGTGTATTTTCATTGTCTAGCTTCAGAGCAAAAAATTGACAGGCTGAGCAGGGAGTTACTACAAGCTGCTGGGACTGTAATTGACAGAGGGGTGATCTTGGATAAGGGAAGATATTTCAGGAATTCAGCTGCCAGAGGGGGAATGTAAGGATACTCATGCGATTGTCGTATGGGCTGTGATAAGTTTGGTTTTTCCAGGGGCCTCCTGGAAGCTATGGGTGTGGGAAGTTTCTTGGAATATTTGTTATGGGTTGGTCACATTATGGGAGAAAGGGTTCTGCCTATTACCACCCTATTATTAACATCTTACATTGGTGTGGAGCATTTGTTACGATTGCTGATAGTACATTTTTATAATTATACTAACTATACTTCATCGTTAAGCTTCACTGGGTATGTTGTGTAATCATATATGGATTTTAGAAACATTTGGTTGTTATATATACAATCCAAAATTTCCCTTTTTAATCACATTCAGAAATGCAGTTCAGTGCTGTTGATTACATGAACAATTTTGTGCTACCATCACCACCATCCATTACCAGAACATTTCCTTCATTCCAAATAACGATGCTGTACATTTTAAGCCTTAATTCCCTATTCCCTATTCCTGCCCCATCCCCAGGTAACCTATATTCTGAACTTATGAGTTTGCCTTAACTAATTATTTCATATAAATGAGATCATAAAATATTTGCTCTTTGTGTCCATCTTATTGGACTCAACATGATGGCTTTAAGGTAGGCCCATGTTGTCACATGAATCAGAAATTCATATCCTCATATGGTTGAACAATATTCTATTGTATGGCCATGCCACATTTTATTTATTACTTCATTCATCGGTTGATAGACACTTGGTTTGCTTTCATCTTTTGGCAATTGTGACAGATGCTACTATGAACATCAGTGTGAAAATATCTGAAAATTTCAATTATTTTGGATATATACTGAGTAGTGGGGTTGCTAGGTCATATGGTAATTCTAAACTTAGCTTTCTGTGGAACCACAAAAATGTTTTCCACAGCAGCTGCACCATTTTGTATTGCCAACAGCACTGAATAAGTATTCCTATTTCTCCATATCCTTTGCAACACTTGTTATTGTTTTACTTTTTAATGGCATGGTACTGGCACAAGGACAGACAAATAGAACAATGGTATTGAATTGAGAACTTAGAAATCAACTGTCATATTTATGGTCAATAGATTTTTGACAAAGTGGAAGGCCATTCAGTTGGTAAAGAATATTATCTTCAAAAAATAGTACTGGGAAAACTGGACTTCATTTGCAATAAAAAGGAGGACCCCTGCCTCATACCTTTTACAAAAATCATCTCAAAATAGTTCTAAAATTAAGAGCCAAAACAATCAAACATCTAGGAGAAAACATAGGAAGCATCTTCAGGAGTTGGTGTTATGCAATAGTTTCTTAGACTTTACACCCAAGTGCAAGCAACAAAAGAATAAGTAGATACATGGGATATAATCAAAATTAAAAACCGGTCCCTCAACAGACTTTATTATGAAATAATATGACAACCTATACAGTAAGGGAAAATATTTGGAAACCACATATCTGATAAAAGTTTAAAATCTAGAATATAGAAAGAAATCCTTCAACTTACCAAAAAATACACAAACAGCTAAATTAAAAAATGGGCAAATGACTTAGACATCTCTTCAAAGAAGATATACAAATGGCCTAAAAGCACATGTAAAGATGCTCAACATCATTAACCATCAGGGAAATGTAAATTAAAACCAGTGTGAGATACAATTTCACACCTATTAGAATGACTGCTATAATTTTCATTTCCTTCGCATAGAACCAGAGTTATTTTTTGTCTTGGCTGCACTTTAGAATCAAGTGGGATTCTTTAAAAAATCCTGGCCTGCATCTTATATCACATCAATTGAAACAAAATCTTTGGCTGGGGCTAAGCACAGTCACTAGCCATTTGTTATTATTTCAAAAGTCACATGTGCTATTATACTATGACAGAATATTCTAAACTTACAGCCTCATTTAAGGCAAGTGTCATGGTCAGGTTCATGTGTCAACTTGGCCAAGTGGTGGTACCTGTTTGTCTGGTTGGGTGAGTGCTGGCCTGTCTGCTGTGATCAAGACATTTCATAGAATTAGATCATGATCACGTCAGCTGCATCCACAGCTGATCCCATTTCTGATCAGTCAAGGGGAGTGTCTTCTGCAATGACTGATGCTTAATCTAATCACTGGAAGCTTTTTAAGGAGGATTCAGAAGAGACAGGCTGTCTTCCTGCTTCAGCCAGCAAGCCTCTCCTGTGGAATTCATCCAGACACTCCATCAGAATTGTCAGCTTCACAGCCTGCCTTGTGGATTTTGGAGCATTTCCACAGTTACGTAAGACACTTTTATAAATTTTGTATTTGCGAGTGTTTCCTGATGATTCTGTTTCCCTAGAGAACCTAACTAATACAGCCAGGATTGGGCTGAAGTTGTGAAGCAAATTTAAGCTTACATGTTGGAATTTGATAGGGCCAGTATCTAAGAAATGATCAGAAAGAGAAATAGAGAGAAAAGTTTGGGTGTTAAATGTAATGGTAGAATCTAAGATATTAAAAACATTGATGTTATCTATTGCAATTCCATAGTGTAGATATGGAGGCTTTCTATGACATTTCTGTATCTCCCAAACAGGTTATGAATAGTTTATTCTACTTCATGCCCTTCTTGCTCCTTGATCAGTATTCTTCCCCATCCTGAAAATGTTCTAGAACCTTTTGAAATTCTTGACTTCAGACCATATCAACTTGTATCCTATATTTCAGTAATTTACACACCTCTAGGTCATTCTTAAATCCCTTCAAAATAGATCATTGTATATCTTTCTACTATTAATCCTACCTTGATTTCTGGGCATTTTGATATTCCAGCCAATGGCTGTTCTTCTAATTACTCGAATTTCTCCTTTACCTCCAGTTACAGCCAGTCCTATTGTCCAACAATGACTGAGCACTAGCGTCACCTGAAACACTTTTAATAAACACAACACAGAAGCAATTAAATCAGAATCTCAAAGCTCACATCTCCCAGTCTGCCTGTCTCTGTATCTGGGCTTCTGCCTTCTCTTCAATTATAATGATTTCCATCCTCTATCTTCTTAGACAAACCTCCACCTAGGTTTGAACTGCATTGTCACTAATTCAAGAACATTGATTCCTACAGTCGTTCTCTATATACCCCTTATAGTCAGTTTTCTCTTCTTCCTGGATCTCACCATTAGTATGCGAGGTTCTCACAGCAGGGTAAGGTACAGATCAGGTGGAGAGGGTACAAAACTTGATCCAGACCCTATATATAATGGAAAAGTTAGTGATATAAACTAAGTCTTCTGACTTAGGTCAATATCTATTTATTGTACTTGACTCTGCAACTTGTTAGACCTTCATTCATTTTCTCATTTATTTATAATTTACAAAGTTCCATGTAGATGAAACATGAGATATTTCAAGTTCAAGTTGACCTTGCCTGACTCCATTAATCCCATTCTTTCCTCTCCTATTAAAATTAAGCTTTCTTTAGGGCGGCTGCCATGGCTCAGCAGGCAGAGCTCTGACCTGCCGTGCTGGAGGTCTGGAGTTTGATCCCTGGTGCCTCCTGCCCATATGCAAATTAAAAAAAAAAAATTAAGCTTTCTTTAAAAAAGATAAAGGAGATTTGGGTTTTCATTGATTTATAGGTATAAGAAGTCACTTGTAAATACAATTTTTTTGCTAAGTACTATATTTAAAATAATAGTACATTTAACTCTTCTCAGGTAACTCCTTGTCACCATATAATGTATGAAGAGTTTGGAAAAAGGAAACTATTCATTTTACATGGACACATAAATATATTTGCAATAATTTCTGAAAAGTTTATTGGTGGGTTTTCTCCCTCCCTAAGGAATAAAAATGGAGCTCTTCTTTGCTACTAAACTTTAAAATGTTGGGTCAATTTCAGAGACCAGTGTTAAGGAACTTTGTTCCTTAAAAATTTCCAAAAGTCACAGATCCTTTTGTGAATACCTTTAGAGTCGACATTTTTAAAATACTTGTGTCTCATATACATGAGCACAATAAATATTTCAAACTACTGTCTTGCTAGTGCAGAGATTTTAGCAGGCATTCTTTTAATATAGAGAAAATAAAGATCGTTCCTGCCTCCTGGGCTCCATTGCCTTTCGTAGAGTGCTTCAGTGGCCTCACAATGTAAGCCCAATGGTCCTGTGGCTTTTCTGTTTCAGTAAATAGGAAGCCACGGGAACCCACACAATTCATTCCACCACATTCCTACTAAGCTTTTGTGCACAGCTTTATATAGTTTATTGATTGTGAAAACAATTGAAGCAGAGAAGAAGAAACAAAAACAAACTTGCTGGTTCTGTATGGGAACACATTACATTTAACTCGTATCCAAGGTACAATTTAGAGTATATTTATCTGCATGTATCTGTGTGTATAAAGCAAACACAAAATACAGAAAGTAGTGTGGTCCTTTAATTTCTAAATTTGAAGAAAAATATGTCCTGGAAGGCTTTTGGTAATATCATTGGAGTGAACTATGATTCAAAACCAAAACAAAAATTTAAGAATCCAAAGTAGAAAAGATTCCTTGAAATAAGCTTTGTTCATTTTTCAGGACTTTTGTACTTAGAAGGCTGATTGATCAGAAAGAACTAAATAAAAGGTGATTCTAACTAAGAAGAAAAAATAGTCAAAATGAAATCATACTTTGCATTATATATTTATAATATATACAAATATACAAATGTGTGAGCATTAGATGTGTAGATTAAATGTGTAGAGCATAAGCTTTAGCCTAGGCTGATGACAATAAACTCAATAAAGTTACAGAAAAGTTGGTATAATATATTTCAAAACCTTATAAAGATTTAAGGATGCTCTCATACGTTTTTTTCAAGAAAGCCAAAATATTTACTGTTTCCTAATGAAATTATATGTATTAGACTGATTTTCCTTTTTCTCCACCATGTTAGCATAGAGATAACAAAGGAAAAGATAATCTTAGCAAATGCAGAAAAAGAGGAAATATAATGCCTAATACAAAATGAAAGTATAACTATTGACTAGGAAAAATAAGTATGTGTTAAATTCGTGAGTGAGAGAGGGTTAATTTACTGGATAACAATATATACTGAAAATTAATCATTGGAATAATTTGTTGTAATAAATCAATTATTACTGTAATAATGAAGATTATTGCTGAAATGAAATTTTATTTTGAGAATCCATAGGATATGCATATGACTCATAGACACATCACCATAATTGATGCCTTTAATGAATATTTGAATACATCCAAAAATTAAATTGTATTCCATATGCAATAAAAGTTACCTTTCAATATTATGTAAATCCCTGTCACTATTATTGCTGGCCTTAGCGTGGCTTTCTCAATCTGTTTGCATCCATCCACACTCTGCAAAAAATATTTCACATCCACTATAGAAACATATTTTCCAGTCTCCACAAATCTCCAAGTTAACAGGCACTTAATCTCACTTCCAGATGACTACATTGTCAATTTTTTCTTTCCTTAGGAAAACTCTGAAGGGTTATTCTACACTGTCTCCCAGATTTTCAGTCACCAAAAATGGCAACTTATTCAACAATGCACACTTTATTTATTTTCTTCTCTCCATTCTCTCAATTCCTCACATCCTTACTAGCTATATTTTTTTTATTATCCCACAAACAACTTGGACTCAATTCCTTTACTCAGGGTCTACTTCTAAGGAGAGCACAACCAAAAATACATATATTCCAATTAAATGCATTAAAAAGATCTCCAGGGTGGAGGTTGCACGGGTAGTTCAGAGGTTAGAATGCCCATCTTTCATGCAGGAGACCTGGGTTCAATTTCTGGACCATATACTCCCCCCCAACCCCAAAAAAAAAAAAAAAAGAAAATCTCCAGAGTGGTGTGATGGTGGCTCAGTGGCAGAGTTCTTACCTGCCATGCCTGAGACCAAAGTTTGATTCCTGGTGCCTGCCCATGGGGGAAAAAAAATCCAGTATTGCTGAAAAAATTACATTTACCATTTTTTGCCTTTAGATAGCTATATAATAACATCACTTGCTGAACAAGCAAGTACTTTAAGATTACTGGTTGAGACTGCCGTAAATCATTTACATAAAACTGTATAACTTGTACATGTTCAAAATTAGCTTTGACAGCACATTGAGAAATGAAGCATTAGGGGCTTGAAAGCATCATTATCATCCTGATCGAATCCACCAAATATTCTTTTAGCTATAAAATGTATAACTATGTAATTGTTAGGTGTAAACTCTCTGGTTTCATTTAATTGGTTGGGAAGATTGAGGATTATTCTGTCTTTCTTTTTTTTAAATTTGCATATGGGCAGGAGGCACCAGGGATCGAACTCCAGACCTCCAGCACGGCAGGTCGGAGCTCTGCCTGCTGAGCCATGGCAGCCGCCCTATTCTGTCTTTCATGGTCACCTCCACATGTTTAGTTTTCAAAAGCACTAACTCAAAATTGTAAATCGAATGAGATTTTTCTGTAAATTATTTTACATAAAAGAATCTGTAGTTCGGTTCACCTTAGGTAGGATATTCAGTCCTAAAATTAAAATCTAATTTTAAAATTCTAAAATCAGATTGTCATGTTGTCTTTGGGTTCCTAAATGCAAAGGGAACTGAAGTAAATTATTTAGGGGCATACTAAATGCCACAAAGCACCCTCTAAAAAATTTGGTAAACTTTTAATTTTAGAATTGTTTGCTATCTACCACAAATTGTGCAATATCAAGTTTCCTATATACACAACACCAAAATTTTTCCTGTTGTTAGCATCATACATTTGTCCCCCTCAAAATAATAATGCATCAGTTTTAACTCCACACATCATTCATATTTCCTTAGTTTTACCTAGTGTTTTTTTTTTGTTCCAGTATCTCGTCTAAGATACCACATTACATTTAGTTATTTTTTCCTAAGAATATCTTTTCTAAGAAGAACTGCCTTGCAGTTTTTCAGATATTCCTTGTTTTTTATTACCTTGTGGGTTTTGTAGAGCACTGCTCTGAGACTTTGTAGAGCGTCCATCAATTTAAATTTGCCTAATGTGTGTGTCATTAATACACTGAGAATATGGATTTTTGAACCATTTTTATCACATCATATCAAGGGCACATACTATCAATAAGACTGTACTGTTGATATAAAATTTGATCACATGTCTAAAAGAATATTTATTAGGTTTCTCCACTGTGAAGCTACTCTTTTCTTCTCTGTTTTCCTACTGTATTCATGGAAGGAAGTCATTAGGTACAATTGATGCTTAAGGAGTTGGGAATTATGGTCAACAATCTTGTGACTAAATTATTTGGAATTCTATTGCACTTAAGAGAAGTTATATTCTCTGACCATGTATATATTTAGTCCATTATGTAGCGTATTGACTCGGATTTTTTTTGATACTTTGTGTTATAATTAAAAAATGCTTTACCTGTTGCTCAAATTGTCCCTGCTTTAGCCATTTGGGGTCTCTTCCAATGGCTCCTGGGGTTTTATGACATATCTCCATTATTGTGTTTGCGGTTGTTGTTTTGCCTTCTTTTACTTTTTAACACTAGAAGATGCTCTAGGTAATCCTGAATGTATCTTCACCCATCCTAAAAATAACTGTTTTGCCAAGGATCCCTGGTTCCTATTACTGTAAATTGATATTAAAAACTAAGATACTGGTGTTTGTTGCTGCTGAGGTATGTTTGCTGTCAGGACCATTTGACAGGCAAAAAAAAAAAAAAACCCAGATATATATCTGTAATAGCCCATGTATCTGCACATACCTGTAAATACTTCAGTATGTTACTGAATGTATTTATATTAAGCTAAACATGAGTTCATACTGATGTGAACAAATCCATCACCATTTCTATCATTTTACCCTCCTCCCCTTGCTTATTTGTAACATTTCACACCAACAGTGGGAAACCTGGCAAGTGCCATCTACCATCTATCCACTTTACTTGTTCAGTTCCAGTATATATTTATAGTATTTTCAGAATTGCTAACCCATATCCCCATGGGAAAAAACTTTGTCGACTATAGTATTGTGCTTATAAACAGTTTCTTTTTCCTTTAGTCTTACAACCTCCACTCATTTCCAAAGTTTCTCAGGTTAGCACATTTTTTCCCCTGCCACTTGCAGTGAGGTTGTTTCATTTATTTGTGATACAGTTCAATTTTCTTGTTAGAGTCTGCATTTTTTCCCAGGGAATCCTGGCCTCCTAAATGTGCATGCATTAAGGTTCACTTTTTCTGCTGTAAAGGTCTATGGGTTTTGGCAGAAGCATAATGGCACGTATTCACCATATAATATATACAGAATAGTTTCACCATACCAAAATTCCCTGAACTACAGCTGTTCAATAGCCCCTTTCCCCAGGTACCCTGGGAACCACTATCCTTTTACCTATGGAAAAAATAATTTTATCTTTTCTAGAATGCAATATGTTTGTAATCATACAATATTGTAAACTTTTCAGACTGGATCCTTTCATTTAGCCATATATATTTAACATTCTTCATGTTTTTTAGCTTATCTCATTTCTTTTTATCTCTGAATAATATTCCATTGTTTAGATGGTTCACATTTTGTTTTCTATTCACTTATTGAAGGCCATCCTTGTCACTTCAAAATTTTAATGATCATGAGAAAAGCTGCTATAAATACTTGCATATGTTTTTATGGAGACATGTTTTTAAATCAGTTGACTAAATGTCTAGGAGCCATGATTGCTGGATTGTATGGTGAGACTTGTTAGCTTTGTAGGTAACTGTCAAAATGTCTACCAAAGTGACAAATCATTTTTCACTCCCAAAGCAATGGATGAGTCTTCCTCTTCCACTTCATCTTTGTAATTGTCAGCAATTAGTATTGCCAAATTTTTGGATATTAGCCACTCAAATAGTTGTGTAGTGGGATCTCATTCTCATTTTAACTTGCATTATCCTAATGGCAAATGATGTTAAGCATATTTTCATATTTTTATTTGCTATTTATGCATATATTTTAGTATTTTAGTAAAATATTTCTTGAGCTCTCTTGATC
>PVIY010005362.1:83792-95198 GCA_004026745.1 Myrmecophaga tridactyla | reverse complement strand
GTTTTTACTTAATGCAAATTGTAAGTTTTGGGGGCCTCTGAAGAAACAGCCTCAGTCTGCTAAGTTGCAATAATTACATGGGCCACTTTATGTGCCCACTTTAACATAAAACTTGAGTGAAAGAGATAGGACAACTTGAGAAAAGCAGTTCATGAAGTGGCATCTGAGTAAGGATGAGTTGTCTTGCATAGGGATTTAGACTAAGGCATAGGAAAGATAACGAAGAAGAGGAGAAATCCTGAAACAGCAGCAGATTTCCCAAGGGATCTTGTGTCACAATGAGAAAGGATTACCGGAAACTTCTATAACACTTTGTTTTCCTTCCTGGAGCCCGGTTGAGGTTTCAGGAACTCATGAAATGGTCCATAGCTACTTACACTGTCCAGTTACGCACAGCCCTCGTTTTAACTTACGGCTTTGCCTACTCTTTATTAAACTTTCTTTTCCTTTTGTCAGAGGCATTTGTTTAAGGTTTTTGTTTCCAGGGCCCCAAATTTTCAACTCTCAGTCAGGTTTGGATTGTGGGGTGGTGACTGTTAATTGAAGTAGAAGTTCATGTACCAAACACGCCTCTAAAATAAATCAACTTTAGAAAACCTGGAACAAAAGGATAATTTGCTCAAATTGATCCCACTCATTTGGACATCATTTTCATTGGAAATTTTTAACCTCAATATTACCCAAACCTAAAGCTAAAATATTAAAAAAATGTTTTTTAAAAAAACTTAAAATGGACACGGTGGCTCAGCAGGCAGAATTTTCACCTGCCATGCCAGAGACCCAGGTTCGATTTGGGGTGCCTGCCCATGTTTTTAAAAATAAAATAAAATAAAAATAAAAACTTAAAATGATGTCTGTAAATCAGAGAAAGATGGCAAATGTTTAGACCAATTTAAGCTCTTCCCCAAAATACCTGTTTTGTCTCCATTATTTTTGTATTTAAGGAGGAAAAAAAATTGGCGAGGATTATCCTAATGATTAAAATCCCTCTCATGGTTTTGCACATGTAAAGACTACGTAAGGGAAATGTGCTAGGGTAGAGTTTAAGCCTCTAATGACAAGCAGTCAAAAGAAGATATTAACATTCTCACCATTTTCCTTGTAGAGAAAATTTTAAGATGTCAGATTGTGCCGTTGTCTTACAAACAGCCATCAGCCTAGTTTGCACTATCTTTTTCTTTCAAGTTATATAAAAAAAGAAATCTTGTTCCAGATATTTGGTTTCTCAACAGGTCTGAGCTCCTATGGTACTCGGAACATTCCTCTAAAACCAGATATCAGTCATTTGATTTAAAAATTCATGTGTAATATAGGATGTGAAAGAAACGTTTTTTTCTTATGTTATATTCTTATTGGCAAAAGACAAAAACCGTCTGCAGAGGCTTTGAAATACTATTGCTCTTTTAACTTTGAAATACTATTGCTCTTTTATAGTTACTGACACATTGTATGTGTCAGTAACACTTCCAGTTATCAAAAATAAAAGTCTAATACAATGTGTCATTTTTAGAATATACATCTATGTTTTATTTTAAAAATCACATCTTAACCAAACACCGCTTACTGAATACAACTAAGTAGGGGATTGCAACATACCTAGAGAATCTCTCATTAGGGGTGTTAAATAAGCACCCCTCCCATGGCTTTAGTGTTTCCTGTGTTAGAATAAAGAGTTGGCCAAGATCTAAGTCTCCTCAAACCCCATATTAAAAAAGGAACTGTGGAGGAAGTGTGGCTTACTATCGCTATCCTACCTTCAACCCACCGAGGTTCCAAGGGTGCAAAGCATTAAAATACAAATTTGTGGAAGCCAGACAGGTTATTGTGTGATGGCTCTATGTGAGATCTGGACCACGTAAGGCATTCCATAACTATTAAAAACCTGCAACACGAATAAAAGACCTTTGTTCTGACAATACTTCCTCAAGGAAGGCAAATAAAAATACTTTTATGTCTACCTTCAAGTTGTAGAAATCAGTCCCAAGGGCCACTGAGACTAGAATCTGATCAATAGCTTAGTATTAAATACTAATTTAAAATAGATTATCACAAATATCATAATTAAAGGGAGAACCCATAATAAATATCTGGTCTCTTATTTTCAGAAGACCCTTAAAGTATATTTTACAATCTTTTTTCACAATGGAGTCCTTAATTCCAACACACTCTATTATTATTATTATTATTATTATTATTATTATTATTATTATTATTATTTTATATGCTGTATGGTGGGGGTCACATTTCGTTCTTTTTCCATGTGGCTATCCGGTTATTGCAGCACCATTTGTTGAATTTTTTTTTTCTTTTTTTTTGAAGTGCATGGGCTGGGAATCAAACCCAGGTCTCCCGCATGGCATGTGAGAATTCCACCACTGAACTACCCTTGCAGTCCTGTCTTATTTTTAACTATGTTTGTAATTATTTGATTTACTTATTTTCAAATTTTAAAGAATGATTGTTTACTTAGAACAAATACTCATTCTTTTTCAATTTACATTTTTCAACATTAAGAAGAGAATTTTGTGCACTACAAAGTTTTAGTTGATCATGACAAAGAAGAGAAATTCAGAGTTAGCGATTTCCCATTGAGTGGTGAAATGGTCGTGTAAGCAGAGATGGGATACAGCAGAATGGAGCAGTTGCCTCAATAAATCCAAGCCCTGTTGGTTTCAACTTTCCACTAAAGAGTCAAACAACAAGGATGCTTGCCTGAGCCCAGAATAAATTTTTATTGACTGTTTTATATTCATGTCATCTTTCAAATTAAAGTAAAGAGAATTTTTTTTTCTCTAAAGAGAAGAGCAAATGCTGACCTTTAAGTGTGTGTGCAGAAGTAATGGCACCAATCAAAATAGCACAAAGAAAAAAAAGACATCAGACTAACCAAGCATCTCTCTTTTCCATAGTGAGAAAGACTATCATGATAAGGAAAAAATCAGAAATTCTACCTAACCTGTATAAATTTATGCAATGTTTCTAAGGCTACCTCTTTATTATTTATTAGACCTCCCAGGAAGATTGTGAAGTCTTTAGCCAATGGAGTCCACAAGGGATGGAGAGGAATGCCAAATTTACTTTAAGGATTTCCAGATGCAATATCTAAATTTCATGCCCCAAACAAACAACTAAGTATCCTGTTTTATCCATTTTGATTTTCTTACTCCATGTAGATCCAACTTGAGTTCCTTACCCATGGTTATATGTAGTGTAAATCACAAAGCAAAACTGGAGGCTCATTCTTGACATCTCTAAATCCACTAGTCAGTCATTCATGGATATGAAAGACAAGGGCTACTGAAACTATCCACCTTTCCTTACAAGAAAGAAAGTGATTGTCAGAAATCTAGGACATGGCAATTTTGGTTCTTGGCTGGACTTTTTTTTTTATTGAGGTCCAATTAAAGAAGTCAATTTAGTAGTATAGCAGCAAATCATCTTTACTGAGCATGGTTGGTTTTCTTTCTTAAGAGGCTGAAGTAATTATTTAGAATTGAACCTACATCTAGGCTAAAAGAAAAATCATTTATTAATATAATTCTATCATTTTTTAAGCTACAAAAATTTCAAAAGAGATGTCAACCTTGTAACCATTTTAAAATAAATATAACTCATAAAAATCACTGTATATGCACTTTAATCTTTGGTGATAGCTTTAAAAGGTTTTTTCTTAGTTACATTGTAATCAAAGTTGGGATTTTTAGCCTCTAGTGTTAAACAGCTTGTAATATCAGTGACTTCCCATGAGACACTTATAAAACAGGCTATGTCTTTATTCCACCATAGTCTTGACTTAATCTCTTAATGAAACAATCATTTAAATCACCAAAAAGTGGACTAAATTAGCTATAACTTAACACTGAATAGATTTTTATTTTGAGACTGAAACTAGAAGATGCTTTTCATCCAAAATAATAGAATGCTAGCTTTTATTGAAATTGCTTCTTGCCCTAATTTTTAGAGTTTAGTTTTCAGAGAAGGGGTTGTTTTGTTGTTGTTGTTACTGAAAGCCTTATATTCTATATACCTTTCCCTTAGCTCAAAGTGAAAATGGAAAATAAAAGAGCAATGTTATTGTTTAAAAAGCGCCATGGAAATAATAATCACAGCAATCACCACCACAACCACCAATATTTGTAAGTGTTTGCTATCTGCCAAGCACTGAGTTAAATCACTTTCCATACATCATCTCAATTATCCCACCAAAATATTATGGGTTCCATCCCTGCTGTCACTACTTTAAAGAGAAGAACACTGAGAGCAGTGAATTTAAGGGACTCGTCCAAGTTCACACAACTAGTTCATTATATAATGGACCAGGTCTCCTGACTCACAGTTTATGGAAGGATATTCTAATACACACTAATAGCTTAAAAGAAAGAAAAGAGAAAAACAAAAAAAAATAATTCTCTTAGACGTTTTCACGTTTTATAATTTCATAGTGTGTGAGCTCTCCATTTTCCATCCAGCAGTTAATTTACTCTTCTATCCAAATTCACTTCAGAATTCTTATACCCTACCCTTCCAAGGCAGGTTGTTTCTTCATAGTTGGCTTTGCATTTCAGTTAAAAGAGAAAAGGAACTTCCACATGTGAGAGGAAGAAGTTTAGTATCTGCCTAATATTCTACCTTAAAATAATACTGGTGTTATCTAGAATATGTCAGAGTGCCCAGTTGGAATGACCCTGGAGCAGTCAATCAATGGTTTGTCTTGTCTGTGGAGCCAAAAAGTGTGGCAAATTTTATTACTGAATTGATCTAACCCATGTCTATTACTGTGTGGGAGCTGTGTGGTATACTCAAATGCGCTGGAGTAAGAATCCCTAAATTCTTCTGCTAATGGTTCTTTGGAATTGATTTAGAGTTTCTCACTAAATGGTCCTCCTCTCTCTGGGAGGACTGTCCTTTGCAAATTTTAGGAATGAGAATCAGATGACCCTCTGTGTCATAGACCATGAATCTGAATGCAAAGCTTTCAATCCTGATGATTCCCCAGAAGAGAAACCAAGACAACCAAAGCCTGACATTTTTGTTATTGTCATTAGTATAAAATCTATAGGAATCCTTCAGTGACAGAAGAGTCAGCCATATCTTCTCTCTCCTTTTCTTTAAACATTTTATTTTGAAATAATTTCAAAGTAACAGGACAGTTGTAGAAATAATATACAGCCCCTACAGAGAGCATCAACGAACCCTTATCCTTCACCAATTTTAATATTTTGCCAAATTTGTAGCACCATTATATCTTTCTATCATTTATATATCTTCTGAACATCTTGAGAACAAGAATATTCATTTATGTAACCATCTAAGTGCAGTTATCAAGTTCAAGAACTTAAACTTCGATATAAAGCCCACATTCTATATTCTAGGACCTAATTTTATCTAAATGTATAAAATAAAGCCCATCTGGCATCACTTCAGAGAGTTAAGGGGAGAAAGTCTGAGGAAGGTTTTTAAGGAATAAACCAGTAAAATTCATGATAACGTTGATCAAAATTATGGATGCAATCTAAGTTTAATAGGAAACATTCTTCACCTAGTAAAGAGGAGTCTTTTAATTATTTTTCTGGGTGGGGAGTGGTGGTGGTTGTGTTTATTAAAGAAGTTGTAGGTTTATAGAAAAATCATGCATAAAATACAGAGTTCCTATATATCACTCTATAATTAACACATTGGAATTAGTATGGTATATTTGTTACAATTCATGAAGGAACATTTTCATAACTGTACTATTAATTATAGTACATCATTTACAAGAGGGTTCACTGTTTGTGTTGTACTGTCCTATGTTTTAGTTTTTTAAAGTTTGATTCTTGAAACATATATAGAACCTAAAATTTCCCCCTTTTAGCTACATTCAAATAGATCATTCAATGCTGTTAATTACATTCAAAATATTGTATTACCATCACCTCCACCCACTACAAAACTTATTTGTTTTTGTTTTTTGTTTTTCCCAGTGCCCATATCTTCTCTTAATTCTGGGTAATTTGGAAGTTGAAAATAGTAATAGGAAAAAAACATTTTCTGTCCATTTATCATTTCAAATGGTAAAATATTACCAAACCTTGAAGGTATGCCAGAAAATTTAATTTAAAAAAAAGAAGAAGCTTCCCACCCATTCTCCCCTCCTGTAAATATACCTGTTGTGGGATCAGGTTGGTAGGAAGCAGACAAGCAACTTGGAGGACTTTGGTGGACACCAATGGTTGTTAGCAAATTGATTTCACAACCTGCCCGATTTTACCGGCCCAGCCTTGAAACTGGTGACATTGTAAAGCTGTTTCACTAAGGGTGCTTTAGTCTCCTAGGTTGCTCAAAGCAGATACCATGAAATGGGTTGGTTTTAAACAATGGGAATTCATTAGCTTTCAGTTTTGAGGCAGAGAAAAATATCCAAATCAAGGCGATGCTTTCTTGCCAAAGACCAGCTGCAGGCAAGTCTTGGCTCCTCTGCCACGTGGCAAAGCACATGGTGGTGTCTGCTGGTCTCTCATTACTTTCAGCTTCTTTCCATGGCTTTCCCTCCTCTCTCTGTATTCATCCCATATATAAAGGACTCCAGTAAAAGGATTAAGGCCCATCCTGGGCCACATCTTAATTGAAGTAACTTCAACAGAAGGTCCTACTTACAATAGATTTGCCCCCCAAGGGAATGGGTAAGCTTTAAGAACATGATCTTCTGGTATACATACAGCTCCAAACCACAACATTAGTTAGCTTGGGCATTAGTGGAATGGATCACTTTGATGAGTACTCTCAGATGTGTAGCCAGAGAGAAGTTGCTTAATATTTTTCAGCCAATTCTGGGCTCCAAATAATATCTGAAGCCCACTGGAACATCTTTTGGGCTAACTATAAACTTATCAGAAGACTTGAGGTCTGCATTTAAGTGATGACATTGGCTTATACATAAAGCTAATTTTCTTGGGGTTGAACAAAATACTTAGCTCTTTATGGATAGTTAATTTGATCTTTTCTGCTATAAGCATACAATGGAAGAGACTGTGAATTGAGTCTTTCTCTCTTTCCTAACAGAGTCCCCCAGCACCAAATTTTAGCAGGGGAAATTTAAAGACTATATTTCCAAACTTTCCTTGCAGCCATATGGACCAGTGAGGTGGAAGCAGAAGAGGATATGCGTAACTTCCAAATCCCGTTGTTACATCTCTCTTTCCCCCTTCCTGAGGGTTGGTGAGGATAAACTGATTTCACTCAGGTGCATGAAGGCAGTCCCCAAAGGAGGGCATAGTGACAACAAAGAGGGAGCCAGGGTCTCTGAGTGTTCTGGTGGAATATAGCTGACTGCTTATCCTGGACCACCTGCCTATTTCTGCATTGATTTAAGAGAAATAAATTTGTAGCTTATTTGAGCCACTGTATTTTTTTTTTTAGTACCCCAAATGATAGCTTCCAATTTATAGTATATCTTCCATATATTTACAGTAAAACACTCACTCATTCATTCAACAAATACTTAATAAGTGTGCAATATGTATCAGCTCTGCTTTATGCTCTGAGTACACAGCTGAGAAAGACACACAAAGTCTCTGCCTTCAAAAAGCTTTCACTGTAGTTGGAGAGTGACAATAACAAAGTGAGTGAAATAGTTTCAGAATACATGAATGGTTTAAAGCGAGGGCTCTAGAGTCAGATTGTGTTTAAATCCATTCTGCCATTTATTCATTATGGAACTAGTCTCCAAAGATGGTGCCCCAATAAGCCATGCTTTCCAATAGTCATGCTTTCATATAGGACCCTCCTCATGAATCTGGACTGGCCCTGTGACTCACATTTGAGCAATAGAATGGAGCAACTGTAATGCTGTGTGACATCCAAGGCCAGATCATAAGAAGATTTGTAGCTTCCACCCTGGTCTTGGAATGTTCACTCTGAAGGAAGCCACCAGCTACCAGGTAAGAATTTAGACTACCTGAGACTACCAGATTGAGGAAGTTCAAGCCATGTGGAACATCTGAGTACAGAGAGAGAAATACCCAGCCAGACTCTAGCTGTTCCAGTTATTCCCGCTGAGGCTCTGGGCATTATCTTTGACAAAGATATCATTGCTGTTTGGATGAAGACTTCATCTTTGATGTCCAGCCCAGTCATCCCTTCAGATAACTCAACCCCAGTGGCCTTCTGATTACAACATGAGACACCCCAAAAATCACCCAGCTGAGCCCAGCCATCCCACAGAACCAAGAGAATTAATAATAACTTGTTTTAAGGCACTAAGTTTTATCTATTACATAGTAATAGAAAATTGGAACACCAGCTTTGTGAATTAAACAAGTTTCTTAATCGCTCTGTGCCTCAGTTTCCTCATCTGTAAGGTTCCTAACTCATGAAGTTATTATTGGCATTAAATGAGATCATCCACAAAATGCTTTCAAAAGAGCTTGTCACACGGTAAGGACCTAGTAAATGTTAGCTACTCTTCTTTATTATCAATAAATAAAAGAGGCCGATGTAACAGAAAGTAGAGAAATATCCTCATTAGGATGGTCAGGGGAGTTGTGATAGGGAAGCCAGCATTTGAGCTTGGCCTTGAAAAACCAGAAGCTAGCCATGCAGAGAATCGGAGGACAGGACCCAAACGGGGAGCAGAGAAAGGACAAGAGTCCAGAGGGAGACACTGGAGCAATGCCCTTGAGGGCACAGACACGGTCAGTGTGGCTAAAGCATGGTGAGCAGATTAGCGAGCCCTGCAGGTACAGTAAGGGATTTAGATGGAACATTAAACACAATGGGAAGCTTGGAAGGGTTTGAGGCAGGGCATGACTTAGCCCACCATATTCAGAATGGATTTTAGGAGGGCAAGAATGGAAAGAAAACACCCTTTTGGAGACTGTTTTAATCATTTTGGTGGTGTGAACCAGAATTTGCCAGAGGACATGGAGAGGGCAGATTTGGGCATGTGTCTATTGAATGAATGGCTCCTGGGCTGGCCGTCAGGTGTCCAAGGTAGGGATGAGATTTTATTTAACAAGGTCCTTCTGGTCCTTTCATGATTCAAACCCCTTAGACAGGGTTCTAAGGATTAAATCCCAGGAAGGCTCAAATCAATCTCATTTTATATCATTCAGGGTTCAATCATTACAGGTTCTTGTAAATAAATAGGGAGCAGCAGAATGTAAACTTTCTTGCTATTTATTATCATCATTTGAGTCAGAAAAATGATTCAAGCAATGTAGCTTAGTGGTATGACAAGGCAAAAGAGGATACAGGCTCAAGTGGTCATGCTGTCACACATGATGTGTGTGACCTGCTCAGTTCTTGACCCTCAAGGGTCTCCTTGGTTCCCAGCCCTTCCAACGCTGACCGTCTATCACTCTGTGGTTCTATTTTAAAAGGTTACATCACCTGGGCAGGCAATGGTGGCTCAGTGGCAGAGTTCTTGCCTGCTGTGCGGGAGACCCAGGTTCAATTCCCAGAGCCTGCCCATGCAAAAAAAAAAAAAAAAAGGCTACATCACGTGGAAGTATTCCTTGTTTCTGAGGTCAGGTGTCCAGGTGGGATTCACTCTCCATGTTTTGCTGCTAGTCCCAGGATCGAAGCTCCAAACTCCCCTCTGTTCAAGGCTGAAATGTCAGTCACAGCATGTGATTCTGGTACCCGTCCTCTCCAGCTGGCATCTGCTTTATGCCCATCAATAAGCCATAGTTAACGTACAAATACTTTCCAGGTCTCTTTCAGATAATTCACAAGGTTTATTCTTTTTAGGAAAACCTGTGATGTTTTGTTTTTAGGTTCTATTTTAAGATACAGCAAAGTCATCACTCAAGAGAGTTTTTCTAAAACTTTGTGTTATGTGTGAGAAAGTCTCTGGCACACATTTTCTATTAAGATTTTCATTTCATGGAGCAATTCTTTCGTGAATAAGAAATAAGTAGCTATTTCCCTACAGAAAGGAGCTATTTTACATGAAATGAGAGAACAGAGTCAAAACATCTTGCATGATACTCAAGAGTGTTTTAGGGTTTTCTCCCCACTCTTTCCTAACATTGAGAGGGTCTAACAAAATTATTCTGGTATTAAAAACTTAGGCCATTAAGTTGGATCTTTAAGGTTTTTTTTCTTCTCACTGCCTAGCCTCAGTTTCCTTCAGCCCACTTGTTCCTAAAGTAAACTTGCCCTCCTGGTGCCAGGGTAAAAAGCAATACTCACCTCACCATTACTGACCTCCTTAGATGCCACAAATCTCATGAATACTATGTGTTGTCTGGCTGCCAAAGTAAAACACGCCAGCACTGGTATAGTGTGTAATAAGGAAGGGAAGATAATGCCCACTTTACGAACAATTTAATAAAATAAAGTCAGACTTCACTGAGATCACAAGCAGAAGATGGAAAGCAATCAATCAGCAGCCAACAAAATTTGGAACTGAGGCATCAATTTGCACAGAAAATCAGTGAATTGTTGAAATGGCAGTGGTTACCATCAAGTAAAAAGAACAACACATCTGGAGGTGTTTATTTGAAGAAAAGTAAAAAAGGAGAAAGAGTTGGAAGTTTTGTCAGCTCACCAGCCTGTGCGCTTCCTGGATAAGTGATGGGGAACACAAGAAAAGAGTTAAAGTTTGAATTTAAAAGTATGTATTTTTCCCCCTGGGAAAGAAAATGTAATGGCATATGAAGTCAGTTTGAAATAAGCTCATGATGTTTTCCTTCTCAAAAGAAAGGAAACAAATTATTCCTGCCAAGAGTGACTGAATCAAATTTGAACTTCCGCAAAATTTATCAGTTGATAAACCAGGATTTAAGTTCAAGGATACATTCCATGCCTAACCCTCATTTTACAACTTTCGGAGATAAATTTTCCTTAGCATTGAAATTTTTCAAAGAGAGCCTTTCTTGCAAAAGCAAATTGTTTAGAAGCCTGTAGCAAATTGGCAGATACTTCTGGGGCATAAATGTGGTTTAAAAGTAAGGTAAGAATTTTTGGAAACTACTTAATGCCTTTAAACCACTGATTTTCTAGTTAGTGCTTTAAAGCAGTGTTGTTCAACATATTCCTCTTATTATTGAAAGAGTTAATACAGCTTCTTAAAAGTGCTTCTCTTCTCACAGAATATAGTTTATATTTTGGGAGAATTTGGCACAGCTTAAGTTACAGCATAGCTGATTTACTCAGTCGAATCCAACAAACCATCTTTCCCACCCATTTGTCCCTAAGCAGGGATAGATACAAACAACAAGGGAAAAGAGTATTAATTCATATTAATCTACTTTCTTCAAGACTTCACATTACAATACCTAAATGACAAACTCTCTGCACATCTTCCTCCCAAACTGGCAGCCGTCCCAGTAGAGTTTTAGAAACACATCAAAGTTCATGATCAACCCACTAGCCCCTCCCAACTGTATCACTGCAGGCTAAGTGGACATGCAATTTAGTTAT